>JAKSZP010008330.1:0-76299 GCA_022478985.1 Massospora cicadina
CATTCCATATTGACCATTAGCAGGCTATTGCTACAGCATCCTCCTCTAAAGATATTAAACTCTGGGATACCAATATTCAAGCTGTCTGTGTGCTGTCTTCAGGTTTACCCAAGGTCTTCTTTCCCCCAGCATTCCCCATTGTCACCAAGACTGAAATAGCAGTGTTGTACAAGCAGCCCATGAGGCTGTAATGGCCATTCAAAAAATACCTATTTATAACTTTGCAGTGATTGGATAACCCCTGAAAAGTTGAAACACTGGCCACTCTGCCTGAACACTATATGACTGCTGAGTACCACCTTGCTAATCATTTTGAGGCCCTCTGCACAGCCCAATTTATATCAACTGACCCTGTTTTTTCCCATATCAAACCTCACCATATGGATGCACCCACTCCTTTGCTTTCCGCAGTAGTCAGAATCAGACAACGCCTAGGTTTTAGGAATTATTCACCTACCAACCCACCTCCCCCTCCACTATGGTTTGTTAGTGGTTTGCCACTTCCCCATCTGGTTGGTGTGTTTCTGCTCAGGTTTGTTTCGTTACACTCTCTGAGCATTTCGTTTTGTTTAGGTTTTTCTTTGAGCTTTCAGTATGTCTGTCCTTATGTTGGCTTACCTCAAATAATTTTAATTTAAGTAACAAACTTGATTTAAAACAAAAGAAGGTAATTATAACTACGCTGAGTAATTTAAAATGTAATTTGTTATAATTTAGATCTATAAGAATACCAAAGAGACTAATCTTTTAAAAATGTAAAATTTATTCAGTTAACTTTGCTACCAGTAGGCCTTGATTATAATTACTATAGATATGTTTTACATTAGTGGGAGGAACCTTTATATATTGGTAGTTAATTTAAAAGAATAAAAGGATGGTTATTATTTTAAACTTTAAGTTTTCAAAGATAAACCTAAGTAAATAAATTTATAAAGAGATTTTTAAATTAATAGTATTTGCAGTTTCTCTTGTGAATTTTATCTGGGACTCAGAATCTAGTCATTTAATCTTTTATAAGAATCCAGATAACCATATGTGGAATTAAAAGATACTAGTCTACTGATTTGATACAGATTTCAATGCTAGAACTTTTTATGAATAATGGTGTATTCTTGTTACATCTTTAAAAAAATTATATATAAACTTGACTATTAACCTAAGAGATTATTTAATGACCTAAATGCTAGTTACTTTAATTAGAATAAAGGTAAAAGCTGCAGAAATAGCTTCAGCTTGTGTGATAATTAGAAGTATATACTATAAGTATATATAGTTATCAGGCAGTCACTATCCACTTAGCCCAAAGAACTCTTTAAGGTTCACATTTTTGTCTAAGTTTTATAGTATACATGTATCACCTAGAAAAATCACATTTATAAGTTTTTTTTGTAAGCTGAGTGACATCTATAGGAATAATTTTAGTTTGTTTGTTTAAAGAATGACAGATAGCTATAAAATTATCTAGTGTAAAGAGATGCTCAAGGAAAAACTTCTCTCTCACAATTTAATCACTTATGGTCAAAGAATAGTTTAAAAATTTAGTAAAAACAGCTCCACACATTGTCACCCTATTCATGTTTTTTATGCTAATATGTTTGACGCCCACTGCCCCCCATGGGGCAGTGGTAAACCACCTTTTAATGTTTTTTGGTCATTGCCAAAACGTGCTTGGGCTGGATCAGCTAGCCCTCCAAATTCTTCAGCATTATATGTCCTGCCTAAGGACTTAGCATTACTTTTCACCTGAACCCAGGCAATGCCACGCTACCCCCTTGTGCTCTCTCAGAGCAACATGCAATTCAGCTTTCAGGTTGATTATGGCGATTTGGTTCTCCATTCAGATAAAGCAATTATTGAATTAGCTCAGGCTGTTATGCAGCCTGTAGGCTTCATCAACTTCCTCCACTTCAAGGGGTATTTTGATCTTGGCTTCTCAAGTGAAGCTGATGCTGCAGTAGCAGCTACCAAACCCTGGTTTTACAGGGCACCCCCTTTCAACTACTCATGTCCAGTTGCCCACTGATACCACTCTTGTGGTTCAGTTAGCAGGCCTCCTTACCCACCTACCACCCAAAATTTTAGTTGAAATTATTGCTGGATTATCAGAATATGGTTCTGATCCCATAGTACAATTTGTGGTTCCCAATGGAGCCGCTCGCCTTTCAGGCCCCCACGCCTTTGTGACTATTTGTCCAGTATCAATGAAAATAGTCCTCTCGATCCCCCCTTGCACCATTATCCCCTCTGCCCCAGACCATCCTTTTTGGGCTCGAGTGGATGGAGGGCGCACCATTTGCTCTACCTGTTTTGAACTGGACCATTTAAAATGGCGCTGCCCCTCCATCTCATGAGCCATGGAATCCACACCAAACTTTATGCATGATGACCCCATAGCCAGGTCTAATAACGTTTTTCAATTGGCACTATCCTTCCCCCCTCCAAAGTGGTAGCTACAGCAACCACTAAATCAACAAACCAAAAATTACCTCAATGAACCTCTTCTCCTGAACCCACCAATCATGAGCCAGAATGGACTAAAGTAATTTTTAAATCATTCTCACAGCCAAATGCAACAGATAACTATATGCAAACAACCCAATCAAACTCAAGCAAAATCCATGGGCTTACTTGGTCGAGGTTGATGAATCAGGTGAGCTTATCCCTGAATCTGAATGGGCTGGGCCCCTCATTCAAAATGTACTTTAATACTGATTATGCAGCCCAATTCTGTAAGGAGAGTGTCTAAGACTCTCCTGTTTCCAGCGTGGTGGTGCTCAGTGCACAGAGCCAACGCAAGGAAACTAGCCGTTAATACCAAAGCTACTAGAGCCCAGCAGAGGGTGCTGTGGCAATAATAACTCACAGGAAAGAGTGCAATCATTATAAGAATTCCCACACCAAAAATGTCGCGGTGAACCAAGAAGAGAAGGGTAAGCAGACCAGGTTGGAGGGAACCTGGGCAAACCAACGGTGCACTAGGGGCAAACCTGATCATATGTAAAATGATAGGGTTAATGTAGCGTGAGACCTCCTCAATGGGGTCCGCGCACAGGATCGTTTGGAATAACATAAGTAAAATGGGAAAAAATGGGAAAATATTTATTGGGAATTCGACCAACAAGGAGTGGTCATGGGAAACAAAATCAAACTACACCAGGGAAATACAGGGTTCACTGTGTGTGGGCCCAAGCACTGACCCACCAATAGGCATACACTACCATCCAGATTGGTAGAATACACCAAAACTGACTTCATTCTTGTAATTGATTGAAGTTGGATTTGATCCAAACGTGTGATGTTGTAAATGGAATGGGTTTTAAACCCCGTTCCTCAACTAACCGAACTGAACCATCTGCATTTATTATGTAAACCGTTCATATAACGCCTGGGCTGATGTAAGGGGCTGGGCGTTTAGCACCTCACTAGTACCAACCTGGGCATATTTAGCTTGTACCCAGCGTTGGTCCAATGTGTGCCTGAGGTCAGGGAGGGCCTGAAGCTTCACCTTCTTGGCCTCCTGGCGCCCAGCCTTATCCTTGGGGTTGGTCCCCACTATGATGTCATCTACCCATGACATTACCCTCTCCTCCCAACGGGGCTCAACCCCCCTCCAGGGGCTTGCACAAGGGAAAGTTCTTGTGGGCAGGGGATAACTTCATGGCAGCAACGGTCGGTTTGGGTTGAGATCCAGCAGCATAGGGGAAATGCTTGTGGAAGGCTTCAATCAGATCTTGGGCATGCACACAGTTGCACGCTGGAACCAAACTGTTCTCTGCAGCATCAAAGCCCTTCCAGGATACCAGGTACTCCAGTCTTCTTTTAATGCGGCGGGAGGCAACTATTTCTTACACCTCACACTCTGGCGCCCCATCCACGAGATAGGCCTCAGGAGTCTCTGGTGGGGGCCCTCAAACAACGTTAGTTTGCTCTCATGAAACACAGAGAAGATCTGAAATGAAGGGGGAAGATCTATCTGGTATGAGGCATGGCCCACCTTTCTAACAACGCGGTAGGGGCCATACCTCTTTGGTCCCAGCTTCTTGCATGGCTGCTTGATAGGGATGTTATGAGCATCAAGCATCACCTGAGATCCCCTTCCTTGTATGCAAGACCCACTTGGAGCTTCCCATCAGCGTTCTCCTTATACACTTGCATTGCCGCCTCCAAGATTGTGGAAACCCCCTGTTGGCCTTCTTGATTGTCTTGGCAAAGTCCACCACTGCTTCAACCTTAGACCCACAGCTGGGCTCCATGCTAAAGGCGGGTTAAAGCCATGGCTGGCGAAAAAAGGGTAACAACTGATTGAAGAATGAAACGTGTTATTGTAACTAAATTGGGCCATAGGAAGGTGAGAAGCCCAATCTGAATGATCCGCGGCGGCGTAACACCGCAGGAACTTCTCCAAGCACTGGTTCACTCGTTCAGTCTGCCCATCTGATTGAGGGCGATAGGCAGTTGAACAGCAAGGGAGAATCTGAAGAGTTTTACACAACTCTTCCCAAAAGATGGAGGTAAATTAGGGTCCTCAGTCACTTATAATCTCTTGAGGAACCTTATGGAACGCAAACACATGCATGACGAAAAGCCTAGCCATCTCAGCCGCGGTTATTGTCATTCTGCAAGGAATGAAGTGGGCGAACTTTATAAAATGGTCCACCACCATGATGGCAAAGTAACCATCAGAGACAGGTAGTTCCACAATGAAATACACCAATAGGGAAGTCCAGGGCCCTTCAGCTTTCTGGACTTGTACCAACAACCCTGCTAAAAGTTGACGATTTGGCTTCATTTGGTTGCAGATCAAACACTCCTTACAATACTGCCCCACCTGAGCAGGTAAGCCCTTCCAATTGTAGGTGCGACGTATCAACTCCAAGGTCTTTGCTTTCTCAGGATGACCAATGGTGATCCCATCATGATGGTCACAAATTATTTCCAGGCGCAGTGGTCCAGAAGGTACCCAAAGGTGCCCCTGAAACCACACCATCTCATCCTTTACGTGATAACCCCTGGATAGGTCCTCTTGATTTAAAGCGCTCTTGGCGAGTACCATAGTATATTCAGCAGATAGCGGCTGTGAAAGAACCACCTTTCTGAACATACCATATTCCTCTGCATAGTCTGGAGGTGCAAGTGCTGGCCCATTGGCTGGGGAAGAGGGAAGTTGAGACACAATTTTACTGGAGGATTCATCACCTATGTGTTGTGGACCTCTACCTCCTTTGGATTAGGAGCTAAAGCAGGGTTGCGGCTTAAAGCATCCGCCAAACCATTATCCTTGCCCTTGGTGAATTCGTAAGAAAAGGCAAATTGGGCAAGGGTCTCATGCTAACGGGTCTGCCGTGGGGTTAGGACATGAGGGGCGCGGTAGTACAGCAAGGCATGTTGATCTATATGTATGAAGAATGGTTGGGTAGATCCATGAAAGTGGTGACGCCAATATGTCAGCTCACCCACCACTGCTAGTAACTCCTTGTCATAAATGGCGTAATTCAACTCAGGCAGAGACATTTTTCTGGAAAAATATCCCACCGGATGCTCTATCCCATCTTTGCCTACTTGTAACAAGGCAGCCGCTAAGACGAAGTTGGAGGCATCAGTAGACACAATAAACTCTTTGGAAGAGTCGAAATGGTGAAGGATGGACGTGGACAACAAGGTGCACTTCACAGCATGGAAAGCATCCTCCAAAATGGGGGACCACTGAAGCACTTTTGCACCACTAGCCCTATACAAGGGCGCTGCCACCTCAGAAAGGTTTGGCATGAACTTCTTGAGGAACGTACACGTCCCCAAAAAACTTATCAATTCTTTTACTGAAGTAGGGTAGGCCACTCACGAATCGCCTTCTCCTTGTATGGAGTTATCATGTGTCCCTGGTTAAACACGACGTTGCCCAGAAAAGTGACCTAGGACTTGAAGAATTCACACTTGCTTATCTTCAACGTAAGACTGGCTGCCTTTAACCGCTCCACCACTTGCCGAAGGTGTACTGCATGGGACTCCTGATTGGGGGAAAACACCAGGATATCATCCATGTAGGCAACCGCGCATACCCCTAGCAGATCCCCCAACGCTGCATCAATGCGGCGTTGAAATAGAGCAGGGACGTTCTTAAGCCCAAAGGGCATGACCCAAAACTGGAAAATCTCTTTTCTGGTATGGAAGGCGGTTAACTACTCTTATCCCTTTTTAATCTGAATCTGATTGAACGCATTGAGGCACTCCAGCTTGTAAAATACCTTAGCCTTCTCCACATATCGTGCAATCTGAGAGTCTAAAGGGATGGGATGGAGGTCTGGTACAGTGACGTTGTTAATGTTCCCATAGTCCACACACGGGCGTAGAGTACCATCATAATTATCAACAAAGAGAAGTTGGGAGCACACATGGGAGGTACGCTGAAAAATCGCACCTTTAACTAACTGTTCCTTCACCCACACATCCAACGCCTTTTTCTCCCGGACAGTCAATGGGAAAATGGGGAAGATATATGCATCAGATCCACAGTGAGATTGAAGTCACAATTGAACTTGCATTGCTCAAGGAGGGCGTTGGCGGATGCTGCATCAAAAAAGGATTCCAAACCCTCCAAGAAAGAAGTTATAGGAACTTCCCCTGAGGGCTTCAGCAAAGGGGCAAGGCTATAAGGGTGAAGGTGGGACCAGTGGGGCAATTCGCTCTGGGCGTTATCTTCAGACAAAGGAAGAACTAATGTGCGACCATTATTTAATGTAAGGGATATGGTATTTTCTCTCAAGTTGGTTTTAAAGTCAAACTTCCGCCACCACTCCACTCCCAAAATGATAAGGAACAAGAGGTTTTTGATAGCCTGGAAGTGATCAGACAAGTGTTACTTGTCAACCTGATAGTCCACTGTCCCCCTAATATTCAGAGTGGGAATACCTTGGGACGCCCCTCCATTAACCACACCACCTGAAAAGTAACTCAGCTCCATATAGTCGGCTAGGCTTTGGTCCATAAAGTTATTAGAGGCGCCAGTATCTACCAGTACAGTGGTGCTGAATTTCCCTAAAGGGGATGAAAGGGTAGCAGACAGTATAGAGAACTCTTAATGGTATTGATTTATAATATACAATGACAACACCTCACCAAAAAGTTCTTCCTCTGGATCAAGCAAGCCATCAGAGGATGTTTTGGAATCATAAAAGGGGGAGGGATAGTTGGCCACTATCAATACTGAGGCCACATACCACACCATGCCTTCTGAAGGTGCATATACTTTATAATATTTTTAACGAAGTTCTTTCTCTGCTTCCTGAGTGCCCCAGATCATGGTAGAGGTCAAACGAGGGTTCTCAGGGGTTATTTGATATACTGGAATAGGGTTCTCATCCAAGCCATAAAAGCTAAGAAACGGCTCAGAGGTTTGGATAAGATTATCACCATAAAACGCGTTTTCAGACACAAACAACCCTATTCTCCTAACTGCAATGGAATGCTCAACATTATCCAAGGTCAACACCCCTAAGCCCATCTACACCAATTCCGCCGGCATTGTATGAACTCAATGTCAAAGGAAAACTTGTTTTTTTAAATTGAAATTGATAAAGTCAGTGGAAAGTTGGGGAATCACAACTTTCAGACCTTGAAGCATCCATGTCCACCAGGTATGAGCACAAAGGGTGGATACTTTCCAGTTGGAGGCAACTATAATAACGCTGAGTTGCTCCAACCTTCAGGAAAAAGAGGAAACAGCGTTTCGGCTAATAATAGCTGAAGCCCACAGGCGGCGCCCACTTTTTCCACTTTGGAAAAGTTCCACATGGAAAAAGTTTTTGCACATAGCTTTAAGAGGTTGTTCAACTAATGTAAGGAGAGTGTCTATACCTTTCCTGTTTCCAGCGTGGTGGTGCTCGGTGCACAGAGCCAATGCAAGGAAACTAGCCGTTAATACCAAAGCTACTAGAGCTCAGTAGAGGGTGCTGTAGCAATAATAACTCATGGGAAAGAGTGCAATAATTATAAAAATTCTCAAACCAAAAATGACGCAGTGCACCAAGAAGAGAAGGGTAAGCGGACCAGGTTGGAGGGAATCTGGGCAAACCAACGGTGCACTAGGGGCAAACCTGTCATATGTAAAATGATAGGGTTAATGTAGTGCGAGACCTCCTCAATGGTCTGCGCACAGGATAGTTTGGAATAACATAAGTAAAATGGGAAAAATGGGAAAATATATATTGGGAAGTTGACCAACAAGGAGTGTTGGTCATGGGAACCAAAATTAAACTATGCAGGGGAAATATGGAGACTACTGAAGTGAGCCAAGCACTGACCCACCAGTAGGCATACACTACCATCCAGATTGGTAGAATACACCAAAACTGACTTCACTCTTGTAATTGATTGAAGTTGGATTTGATCCAAACGTGTGATGTTGTAAATGGAATGGGTTTTAAACCCCTTTCCTCAAATAACTGAACTGAACCATCTTCAATATTATGCAAACCATTCATTTAACGCCTGGACTGATGTAAGGGGATGGGCATTTGGCACCTCACTAGTACCAACCTGGGCATATTTAGCTTGTACCCAGCGTTGGTCCAGTGTGTGCCTGAGGTCAGGGAGGTCCTGAAGCTTCACCTTCTTGGCCTCCTGGCGCCAAGCCTTATCCTTAGGGTTGGTCCCCACTATGATGTCATATACCCATGACAAATTCCCAAAGCACCATTGTGAGCCTCGCCCTGATGCCACCCCATTTGAAAGTGACCACCAACTAGCTGAAGAGGCAGTTTCCTCCCCCAAATGTTGCCCAACCCACAAATCCAAAGCAAAATCAGGTGCAGTACTGACTACAGGCCTACCACTTCCTATCCTACCTAGTACCATGCTTCCAAACAGAAAAAAGACCATCTCTAATATTATCAGGTGGCAAATTTAAAAGTTCAAAATCTGCAGCTGTCACGAAGTTTGGCACAAAGACCCAAATCACCTGCAACAACCTTACAACCATTGCCACCATACCTAAAGTATTCCTTGAGGTGAAAAAGCACTTACAGGCTATATTTTCACCCTCCTCATCGCAAACATTGAGTAGAAAACACCCATTTGTTATCTTAAACCCATTTCCATAATGCGCCCACACCATTCTATCAGCTTTGTGCCACTACATGTCCACAACAGATGAGGAAGAAGAGCCTAATGATCCCCCTTCACCCACCACCATGAATGGATAACAGTTTCCACTTCCAACTTGGTTGGTTGTTTTGTTTAAATTTTTTATTGGTTTAAGTGTGTAAGTCTATGGGAATGTCCCTTGTATGTGGATCAGGCAATTTTCCCATTCCCATATAAAAAGGGTCCAAAGAGGGTAGCTGTACCCCTCGTTACCCAGGGTGACCTCACTCACATGGTAGATGAGCACTGGGTAACAGCATTCCATCTTCAGATTCCTCCCCTGGTACCCTCACTTACCTCAGCTGAACACATCCATCAGATTAAGAAAATCTGCACCAATATCACTAAATCAAAGTCGAAGAATATAAAACTGATGGGATTTAAGCCTGCCAATTGGGTAATGCATACTCAAAAAGGGACAGATGTTGAATTATCAGCTGGAATTGTGGACATTTTTGACTCAGTCATCAATATGATCACTGATACCAACCCCTCCTCAAAATTATTGGATGATCCCTGATGTGCAGATGGTATCTTCAGAAATCATCACCAACAGTTCAAAACCCTTATCCACCAAAATGGGAGTTGCGGCTGACAAAACTCATTTGACTGAACAAATGGCCCAGCGACCGGGCATGGGCGGGTTGGGCATCCCAAACCCATTTCCAACCAATTGGGACAGCCCCTATGTGGGGTGGCCTTGGGGAATTCCCATAGCTTTTTGGGCCAGATGTCATCATGCTAACTGATGGAAACAAAGTCAAGCATCAGTTCAGGTGTTTGAGATCAAACTGACAGCAACTTGGCCTGCCGCCAGATCCTTCAATGTCAGTTCTTATTTGAGATTATCTGCCCCATTCCCCGAAAAATTCTCCAGGTTAGGTGAATCTGAGGGACTTAATCTCTGCAAAGGACTAACCACAATCAAACACTTTTTTTCAATTGCCTTACACTGAGAAAATTGTTGGCAAATTTTTTTTCATTTTTCCAATAAAAAATCCTTTCCCCCAATTTTATTTGTTTATGTTAAAACCAAGCCACCTTCTCCGCCAGCTTTCCAACAAGCCTTAGGTTTATGGCAGTGTTCATCTAGTATATCACTAGGTGTCTATAAGTGATTATGGCTCATATGCAATTATTGGCGGTATCCCTTCTTAGTTTTATAACCGTTTTACCAGCAGCAGTGCCTCTGGCATTCTGGTTTGCCAGTTGGGTGCTTCAGCATTCAGGTTGGCAGGTCGGTCTAAAGTTAACTTGCTGTTTGTCTGACATAATCGACCAACTATTATTTCTAACCATTTCTGCCTTTCTCATGAATATTGGCGTAGCAATGGTCCCTTCTTTTCAGCTGAAACAGGTTGTAAAGAAATCTTACTTTTGTTTATGTTATCCTGGTACCACTCAAAATGTCTGATCCACATACCATAGTTGCTGTAGCTTTCATGCCCATATCAGTATGTTCTGACTATCCAAATTGTGAAGGGATTACTCCCACTAGGAACCTAGTGGTTTCCCCAACTCTACTTACATCTCTTCGGTATCACTGGATTCAACTACAGCTACCAATAAAGAGAACTTTGCTTACTTCTTACTACCCATGAAGATTAGTGTCAGGTCCCATCACGTTTCCTTTGAGGCTTTGGTAGATACCGGAGCCATAGGAAATTTTATGAGTGTTGAACTAGCCCAACAATTGGAGCTTGACCTGGATGTAGGTCCTTTAGTAATGGTTGCTTCTTCAGCCTCCCAGACCTCATACCTAGTCCGTCAGCCAGATTATTTCTCAGTACATCAGTTCAGCTTTTCGAAATCCATTCTCAGCAATGCTGAACTTGGTGTTTCCGGTGATCTTGGGGTTGGATGGTGGCACTGGCAACACGTTAAGATTCATCTGGAGTCAAATATGTTGTCATTTGCCAATGATCAAATGGAGGAAGTTTTTTTTTTTAGTCAATACCCTTAAGAAAACACAAGGCCGCAGCTCCATTACTTCCCTCGTTTCCCCTTTGGGCCTTCCGTCTGATTTTCCCAAAGTATTGATGTGCTATCAAAGTATCTTTGATTCTGAGAAAGTGGATCATCTTCCCCTCACACATAAAATTCGACTTAGGATTCCAAACAATGGTAAAGTTGGTGAACATCAATTACCCTTTTTATCCACACATGGCAGAAGAGGAGGCTGCTCTTAACACCTGATTAGACGATATGATTAATAAAGGATGGTTATTTAGATAGATGTCGCCAATTGCTTCTATCATTTTTGGCAAGAAGCCCATGGTTCTCTCCATCCCTGCGTGGATTATGGTCACCTAACTAAAATTACAGTAAGTGATCACTACCCTTTACCCCTTGAGAAGACTATCAGTAAAGCGATTGCAAAGTCTCACGTGTTCTCCAAGCTTGATCTCGTCAATGCCTTAAACCAAATAAGGGTAATAGAAGGTCAAGAATGGAATACTGCAATTTGTACCAAACGAGATATCTTTCAGTTCCGCGTAATTCCCTTATGGCTGAAGAGCGCGCTAGCCACCTTGCAAAGGATGATCAATATTGTGCTGTGTGACCTCCAGTTTACATGTGCAGTCGCATATATTGATGACATCTTGGTTCATTCCCCAACTCTTAAACAACACGCCAAAGACTTAGAAGCGGTCGTGGCTGCTTTGCACAAGGCGGGCCTGTTTGTCAAGCCTTCTAAATGCGAGTTTTATAAGGAGGAAGTTACCTTTCTTGGGAACCTGGTCTTAAAAGATGGTTATGTGATTCCGCCCAAAAATTAGATGCCATCTGCGAGTGGCTGAATCCAACAACCCCAAAACAATTACGGAGTTGCTTGGGTACCACTATTTTCCTAAAGAAATTTTCCCTTAGACCTTTCCCAGTTAGCTGCTCCGCTCCACCCCCTCACAGGTAAAAATGTGCCTTTCTGTTGGACCCCCAAATACCAGAAGGCGCTTGAGTCAATTAAAGAAGTATTCTTATCACTCACTATTCTAAAACATGCAGACTTCTCCAAACCATATATCATCACTTGTGATGATTAAGCAGTAACAGTCAGGGCAGTTCAGCTCCAGGAGCATGATGGCATAGAATATCCGGTTGCCTACTTTTCCCAGAAAATTTCTTCAACTGAGCAATCATGGGTCATTTATGATAAGGAATTGGTGGCCATAGCATGGGCATTGACTCATGGTGGTACCTGTTACAGGGTACCCAGCATGAGTTAACTGTGCGTACAGACCACCAAGCTCTTTTATATTTCTGAAAACCACAAAAATTGGCATACAGGCAGGCTCATACCTATTGGGATTTATGAAGTTTCAATTTAAACACAAATTCATGAAATGTGCATTAAATGTGCTTCCCGACTCTCTTAGCTGCAACCTGGCCTTTGCCCCATGGACTCAGAGGAAGTGGACTTGGTTACTGTGATCCCCACCACCCGAATCCTATCTATTGTCCCACCTGTGGTCGCCTCAGTAGAGTTAGCTCCGGAAAGACCGCTTATTTCACGATTTTTGACAGCACAGATGTCCTGCTCCAAAGGAGTGGAGTTACATAATCGATTATCCCTTCAGACCAAAAACATTTCCTGTATTCCATGGTGAAGGGTCTCATCTATTTTAGGTCGCGGGTTTGGGTTCCTTCTCCCCTTAGAGCCATGGTGTTTTGAGTGCATCATGACCCTCCCACGATTGTCCATTTAGGCAACAAGAAATGCATCAAAATGATCAAGCGGACTTATAGCTGGTCAGGTTTAACTAAGGAAGTTCCAGCTTGGATAGCCGATTGTGTTACCTATGCTCAAGCCAAGTCAGACCACTCAGGAAGGAATGGTCTCCTACATTCATTACAACAGGCGGAGGGTCCATGGGCATCGGTGTCCATGGATTTTATTGTCAAACTCCCCTGTTCTAGTAGTTTATGGGGGTGAAGGTGGTGGTTGAATGCTTCACCAAATTTTCCCTATTTATTCCCTGTGTTTTTGCAATCCCATCTGAAGAAACCGCTTATCTCTTTGTACACCATGTGTTCTTGATGTTTGGTCTCCTGAAGGAGATCATCAGTGACCGTAGCCCCCAATTTACAGTGCAGTTCTTGAATGTGCTTTTATCTATCTTAAAAATGACCCCCTGCCATTCCATTGCATACCATCCTTAATCCAATGGACAAATAGAGGGGGGTAACAAAATTTTGTAACAGTAATGCGTTTTTATGTGGCGGCCGCACAAGATACCTGGGCCAATGACCTCCCTCTTGCCCAATTTGCCTATAACAACGGAACTCACACTTCTACAGGGGTTTCTCCCTATGAAGCGACGTTGGGTTACAAACCTCTTTTTTGGTCAGTCCCTGTCTGCGTCCTGAGGTTCCTGCTGCTGCAGATCATGTTGATCACATTCAGTTTACCCAGTCCTTAGTGTGGATGCACCTCACAAAGACCATCAATGATTATAAGCAGTTTGCAGATTGTAAACGGCTTCCTGGTCATGATATTGTGGTAGGCTCACATGTTATGTTAGATACTCGACATCTGCGGATGCAGGTACCTTCCATGAAGTTTTCCAGCAAGCGTTTGGGTCCCCATCTGGTGGTAGAAGACTTGGGGAATGGTGCTTTCCGGTTAAAACTGCCAGCTCATTGAAAACAGCACCCCATCTTCCACGTGTCTCAGTTATCCACATTCAAGGGGCCCATTCTCGCTGAACCTGAACCAATTGTGATAGAGAATGCAGAGAAAGTCGAGGGGGAAAATATCTTGGCATCCCACAAATCTCAGTGGTTGGTTCATTATCTTGTCATGTGAAAGGGGTATCCAGACTATGAGAACAGTTGGGTCAAGGCCCACAATTGCACAAATTGCATGAAACTGGTTAAGGCATTCCATTAGTCCCATCCTGACGCTCCCCAACACCTCCAAAAAGTTGCTACTGTAATGGCAATCAAATTCCTAAGGCTCACAAAAATGTGGCCCTCGTGCAGTTTCCCAGTGGTGGTGCCATTCCATTGGAAAAAAAGGGTAATGTAAGTCCAGGGGAACGTCCCTTGTGCATGGATTGGGAAATCTGCCCGTTCCCAAATAAAAAGGGTCCAAAGAGGGTGGCTGTACCCCTCGTTACCCAGGGTGACCTCACCCACATGGTAGCTGAGCGCTGGGTAACAGCATTCCCTCTTCAGATTCCTCCCCTGGTACCCTCACTTACCTCAGCTGAATACATCTATCAGATTAATAAAATCTGCACTAATATCGCTAAATTAAAGTCAAAGATTCTAAAACTTATGGGATTTAAGCCTGCCAATTGGGTAATGCATACTCAAAAAGGGACAGATGTTGAATTATCAGCTGGAATTGTGGACATTTTTGACTCAGTCATTAATATGATCGCTGATACCAACCCCTCCTCAAAATTGTCAGGGATGATCTCTGATGTGCAGATGGTATCTTTGGAAATCATCGCTGACATTTTGGGACCCTTATCCAGCAAAATGGGAGTTGCGGCTGACAAAACTCATTTGACCAAACAAATGGCCCAGTGACTGGGCATGGGCGGGTTGGGCATCCCAAACCTGTTTCTAACCAATTGGGACAGCCCCTACGTGGGGTGGCCTTGGGGAATTCCCGTGACTTGTTGGGCCAGATGCCATCATGATAACCAACAGAAATACAGTTGAGCTTTGGTTCAGGCGTTTGAGGTCAAACTGACAACAACTTGGACTGCTGCTGAATCCTTATGCCAGTTCTAATTGTGATTATCTGCCCCATTCCCCCAAAAAATTTTCCAGGTTAGGTGATTCTGAGGGACCTGATCCTTGCTTGGACTCACCACAATTGAACACTATTTAATCATTTGCCTTGCACTGAGAAAATTGTTGGTCAATTTTCTTCCTTATTTTTCCAATAAAAATTCTTTCACTAATTTTAATTGTTTATGTTGAAAACCAAGCCACCTTTTCCACCAGCTTTCCAACACACCTCAAGGTTTATGGCCATGTTCATCTGGTATTTCACTAGGTGTCTATACGCGATTATGGCTCATATGCAATTATTGGCGGTATCCCTTCTTAATATTATAACTGTTGTACCAGCAGCAGTGCCTCTGGCATTCTGGTTTTAGTTGGGTGCTTCAGCACTCAGGCCAGTCTAAATTTAACTTGCTGTTTGCCTTACAACATGGATCCATCTGTCTTATTTTGACTCTAAATTATTTTTAATTTTAGGTTTTAGCTCCTTCAAGCATTGGTAATGTCTATCCCCTGGTTGACTTACCTTGGTTAAATAAAATAAAAGAGGTGCTTAAGCTTACCTATGCTTAATAATTCACTAAATTTAAGGATATAGTTGCTTTTATGAAAAAAGATATATACAATAAATCTGATTTTAAACATTATATTGACTAGCGAATTAGTGATATTTATATAAAATTTAGATATCTCATCATTATTATTGATTATGTAATTACAGAAACATTTTATACAAATTAATTTTTACCTAGCTTTTAATATGTAGTTACATCAACACTTGTGGTTAAGTTGATTCATAACAAGAGTATTAGCTTAAAATTTATATTCTATTTTTACATGAAGAGGATATTAGAAAGAAATTTGAATTATAAACTAAGATCATTTAATGGTGCTATAGAACAAATAATTAAGCTTGTATATACCAATTGCAGATTAAAACATAATTAGATGAGATTTGGTTTATAATAGAAAAATATGTTCCTTTGACTCTTAGATTAAACTAGCATATAATTGAATAATCATGATTTGTGCTTAGATTCTGGTAATTATAAGATAATTTTGCTTTGTAAAATATACCATTCATCTATATTGCCTTGGGGGATATTATAATAGATTTATAAAATTTAGTTAAGCAACTATAGACCACTATTGTAAATTTATAGGCATAACAATAAATTTTGGTATAAACCTAGTTATGAATGTCAGATATTAGGGATATTGACATGATAGAAAGAATATTGACCACTTGAATCTTACAACATAATTGACGCCTAGACCCAAGAAGGGATAGAAGAAGATACATCAATTAATCATATAAAAAATCTATATCTGGTAAGGACTAATTTAATAATGGTAAAATTTTGTTAGACCAACTTGACCCAAAGTTACCCAAGATGAAATCCTGCCCAATCAAAATGTAGGATCATCAGAATATCAGGAAAAATATAATATGTGATATATGAGGCAGAAAGTTAAGACCATCCTGCAAAAGAGTAATAAAAAAGAATCTGCCCACCAATAACCCTAAGTGATACCAAGTCTCATCTGACTTGGTACATTAACATGTATTTTTGACCCTGTAAAAATATGCTCAAAGGCATTATACAATATGGATGCAGCACCTAATTATAATCTTCAATCTGGATAACAACCTATTATATCTTATTTAATGCTTTCTCATATATGGTTTATCCTGTATATATAACATATAAACTCCTTTTTTATATTGCAATAGAGTTATGTTGTTAATTCTATATCTTTTTTGGTACTTGACTTTGATAAAGTAAATTTTGCCATACTTTCCATAGGATGGATACTCTAGCTGATGTGAACTAATTGGTAACTTGGCACCCTCTAAAATAATTAATATACTTGTCATGCATCTTAGACAGATACAAGTATTAGCTTCTGATATCCTTAGTCATAGAATCATCTAGCAAAAAAAATGAAAGCTTATTAGCTGGTTCTCACTGCATGGGGCTCAGCCAACGCTTAACAATACTTTTATCTCTAGATGATAGCACCATGGAATGTAACCCAATTGATAGTGTCACCACTGGGTGCACAAAGGAATAAGTGAAGAAGATGACTGTATTGAAAGTCTGCCCATTGTCAGATTTTAAAGATTTCAATAAAATCCAAATGGAGATACCAAAATCTCATCATCTAACATGGATTCTAATGAAAAAGTCATCTACTTACTTTCTTGAAGTCATTACTAATATGAAAGAGCCAGCTGTGAAAGGGCATCAATTGTGGACAGGACTTTCATAAACTTATATGTTTCAAATGTGCTCCCATAGACATAAAGTTCAAGTGCAGTTCTATCTCACTATATTATATGATTTGTACACCCTGCTATCTATCATATTGTAAATTTACTAGGAGTACATAACGAGTTACTCTACTATCATATCAATACCCAAGGGGCCTTTCAGATGGTTTACAAACAGTTAAGTAATTTAGCATTAAAAACTATAGGGGACATCTGCCATCTAATCATAGTGAATCTTTCCTACTTTATTCAACTCCATAACCAAATAGGGACTATTGATTTGAGTGTTGTCAAGTATGTGGAAGAAGTTATAAAGCTTCTCCAAATAGACATTATGGAGTAAAACAAAAAACACTAAAATATTATCTTGACGTGTTCACCCAAGAGCTTAAAGAGAAGGTTCTAAAGATTATAGTGAGATGGCAGTCCAAAAGCTACTACTAGCCGATCTATTGAGGAAAAACAGATCAAGTTCCGCGAGACACATCTTGAGCAAGCCCTAAGACTGACTGATCCAGAGGCCCATCAAGGCTCTGAGCCTCAACCAGTAGCTCAAAACATTATTTTTTGAGTGGCCCAAGTTGAGAATGATCTTGCATCCAGTGCTACTTAGGTATCTGCTCATTCCATTACCAAGTGACTCATAAAATTGTGTAGTGACATGAGAGGCAAATCACACAGTTGAGAAGACATTATATAAATCTACTGTAACTTCAACGAAGATGAAATGATGGAACACTCTTACCAAAGAGCTGAAAGGTAGGACGAAGAAGCCTCTTCAGAGCACTGAATGCAAAGAGAGGAAGGAAATGGATTAGCGCATTGGAGTATTAGAGGAAGAGAACAAGTTTTTGCAAACTTATTATTCATCCGCTTGCCAAAAAATTCACAATCTGGACAACCACATTAAGAAGTTGGAGAATGATAAAGTTGTTCTTGAAGGGAAAAATTATCCTGCTGGATTTCACGCCAAGACTTACTATGGAGTAAATTGAGCAACATCTCAATCCTCTACAAGATCAAGTATGGTGACTATCACATCAAGTTGAACAGAGAAACACTTGTACTGAAATTAGTGAAACTGAGGCTCCTAACGTACATGTCATTAAAGAATTGGAGGCCACTACCTTTAAACCTATTTTCAAGGACAAGCTTACATCAGGCAAAGGGAGTATCTCATATTTCCTATACATCTATGTGGCTGAGATTAAATGTGCAACTGATCACCAAAATGCAAGATTATTCTTATCTTGTTTAAGCTGTATGGCTCAAGAGGTTATGGTGCCTCATATGAATGATCCTTACACCTTAATAGTAGCGATGACTTCGCCCATCAATATTTTTTGTTCCAAGCAAAGCTTGAGTATGAAGAAACATACCTTCATGAGAATTGCGCGATGCCAAATAAAACTCTGTCCAAATTTGCAGATTGCTTCTATACTGAGGCGCAAATTATGATGACCTCAAATATGTTTACATTAAATGATGCTGTAGCTAGTGTACTTGCTGGTTTAAATAGTAATCCTGACCTAGCCATAAACATCATGTCAGTCAAATGAAGCTTTAATGCTTTCTTATACATTTAGAAGCCTTACTTGATGTGGTTAATATACACAAGTCAGATACCTCCTGAAATACTTCCACAAAACTTAAAGTATATATTATGGAGGAAGCAAAAACTAAGAAGGAGAAGAAGCCCAATTTTAGCTACTGCAAGAAGAACAAAAATATTGAAAAAAGATTTTTAAGAAGAACATTTCCCTTTAAGAGCAGTGAAAAGGGTGGTCAGAATAGGCTCAGATACCTTTAAAGATGATCGACCTTCAGTACCTGAAAGCAAACCAGTGGGATTGCTCATCTTGCATACATGAGAACAGTTCCAGTTAAAACTTTAAGGGGTTATGAGGGCACAGGTTTTTACACCTTAGGTACACCCTAAGCTCGCCATTATGGATTGCTTGAACACCAAATATTGTATCGCTCAGGTTCAAGAAGGCACTTACCTCATTCAGGCTATTGGGTGCCCCAGAATAATTGATACAGTCAGAGAAGCTGTTTGATACCTTTTCATGTTAATCTGACCCATCTCAATATTGCACAGTTTACTTGAGATCATGTAGACTATAATAAGACCGCGTAAAATCTCAATGCAACGTTTCGCCTCAAAGAGGTGTTAGCCCTCCTGTCAAAGTTTGGAGGAACAGTATCAAAGTGGAAGTGGTAATTCAGAAGGTCTAAGTTATGGCTATCTTGGATATTTGATCACCCATCAATGTTATCTCATCCAAACTAATCAAGAAGATCAAGCTTGTCCCAGATCTAAAATAAACTCAAAGTTATAGAACTGACAGTCTAAACAAACCCAAGGCGATAGGTGCATATTCATCTATGCTAATTCAAGTTGAAAAATAGTTTAATCAGATCCCGCAGTTGCCCTGGACAATAGCCAGTATGATAAACTTATCAGGACACAATATATGATTGAATATGAAGGAGTCATTTATTTGAAAGGATGATTTATATTACTCCCCCAACTATTAAGTCCCACTTGTACTGAATAATCAAGACTCTAACAAAAAGGATACCTTTTCTGGTCAGGTACCCTGTTCCCACTTTAACTTTTCAATAATTTACCTCTGTAATAAATATAAAAACTACTCAACTAAATAGACGCAGCAGAAGCCATAGCATTTTATGATACAAAGTAGTAAAAAATAAAAAAGGGGAACAAAGAAAGACTTTACTAACATAACAATGATTAGAAGCGTAGATAGCATAGTGGGGTGGTTCCTGCTCCACTATGGGTCGGGTTTTGGTTAAATCATGTTTAAAACCAGCAAAGGATAAAAAACTCGTATAGTATATTTGCCAAAGCTCAACCCGCCTCATTTACTTTTTAACATAACACTGAATATACCACAAGCTGCTTGCTACATATTATTAGTGCTTTTAGAGTGATTAGGTTTGAAACAAATGTTTTACCAGGTGTTCTTGAACCAGATTATCAGCGGGCTACTGGACTAATACTTGAATGTTAACCATCCAAGATATCTTGTTCAGGCAACATCAAGAGATTGAGAAAGGTCATTTACTTCCCACTGATAAGATCAACAAAGTAATTTATTTGCACACTTCTTTATTTTGGCCTACACACAGATAAATTTAATTTTCACTATCCCTCAAGTCCGAATATCTGTAAGCCAAACCAGGAGGAACTTGAGAAAGTGCACCAACTTCTTGAAGACTATCAAGACGTTTTCTAATGTCAGATGTTGACTATAGTTTACATAAAAAACTGGACACATATAATTACCGTAGAAGATTCAACCCAAATCTTATCAAAGCCATATATGAAGTAAAAGGAAAAGGAGTATTACATGGAGACTGAGCTCAAGCAATTATCTAATACCAGCTTAATTAATTTCTCCCAGAGTCCATGGTCGTCCCAACTGGTACTCATAAAGAAGAAAAACAATGGCCAAAGAATAGTAATAGATTACAGACAGCTCGAAAACCTCACTAAGAAGGACAGCTTGTGATGGTCAAGGCGCTTCCTGACCGCCACATAGCCCTGACCCCCCCTAAGGCGGGGATTGTGGCAAGTAGTATTGTAAACAATATAAATAAAAGCGTAGGGCTCGAGGGCAATGACCCTCAAAAATTGTATTCTGTCAAATCAGATGCTGTAAAATTGACAAAACCTCAGAGCAAAGGTGGCAAAGGTCGACATAAATGGTGACCAGGCCAATCAGAGGCCGCCAACCCAAATTCTGAGGACCTAAATGAAGAGATTGGCAATGGCAAAGAGCAGCCCAGTGAATCAGGGGCTGCCAAGCTGAATTATGCCAAAAATGGTAATGGCAAGTATCACAGCATTGGGCAGCCCAGCGAATCAGGGGTTGCCAAGCCAAATAACACCAAAAGAGGAAATGACAGCATCAGGTGGCTCAGCAAATCAGGAGCTGCCAAGCCAAATCCACCGCTCAACAAAAGTATCAAGAGCCATGGCAAAGGGCAGCCCAGCAAATCAGGGGCTGCCAGGCCAGATTATCCCAAAAATGGGAATTTTGGTGATAAGGTTGACATGAGCTCTGATTCATCCCTGACAAACGAAAAAAAATGTGGAAAAGTTTCCATAACACCATGGGTACTCAATGAACGGTCTAGAACAGGCCTAGATGGGAATATCAGAGGCCGAGATTCTCAAAATAGGCCTGTGAATAGCCCGCCATCCGCAGACTCTGCGGGGTCCAATTTCCCCATATCCCCCATTCCATAATATAAAAACAACCAAGCGAAGGTGTTTAAGACAACTTCGTCTTCTAATATATTAAATAAAAACCCTAAAAATTGAAAATAAAATTTTGAGATTTGAAATCATTTATTGAGATTTTAAAGGAAAACCAGGGATTTTGAGTGAAGCAACTGAACCATTCCTCAGATTTTGACAGAGCTGTCGCCTCTCTGTATGCTCTCTCTGGGGGACAAACTGTCCTCTTCAGTGTGAGCATCATCCTCACAGTGTTCCAGGTATATCTAAACTGCTCAACAAGCCAACAAATGAGGGACCTAACCACAGCAGCCCTCTCTTGCCTATGGGCCCTCACATGGGCCCTCTTGCCCAACTGCTTTGTGGCAAAGTGGAGAGACCCCATTCGTCACATTAGACGAAGTTCATTCAATCTCATCTCCCTTTTATGGGATGGGATGGGGAGACCATATGAGAGAGCCCTACAAGCTTGGTATGAGCATACTACCACTCTCCTGATGGTCATTTTTTCTATCCTTTTCATGCTGAGGGAAACCACTCGCCTCCTCCCATCCTGAGGGAATTCCGTCACTTATATCCAACACGTTGACGCCATGTCTGAGTTTAGACAAGCATTGACCCCAGAGGAGTTGAGTGTGATGCATGGAACCTTCTCCCGCATTAGATTACAGGCCTGCCTTACAGCGGCCTCTGGGGGTACAATGGCTACATCCCTCCAGATTGCCCAGGTGATAGCGGACCTACTGAAGAACCTGTCTATCTGGCTTACTGACCTGTTGGAAACACAGCCGGCTCTTCCAGCCTCTCTGGAGGATGCCTCCACCTTGTGGAAAGAGCCGCCACCCCAAATGACTCTCAGGATGTGCTTGGGCAGTGCTCTTTTGCCCTCAGCCAAGGGAAAATGACTGTTAAGGAGTACGCTCAGCTGTTCCAGCCCCTAGCCAAAGCTGCAAAAGTGTCTCTTTCCCAGCTCGCATGGATGTTTAGACAGAACCTTCGCCCACACATCCTCACAGCTATGGCCGCCACCCGCCTGATGGCAACCTTGGAAGAAGAGGTCACTGTTGCTTCCCAGGTAGAAAACAAGCTAGCCTTGGCCCAAGACAGGGCCCCTGTGCCTGGGAATCACAGTAGATTCCGCGGATGACGCGCGGAGTCAGAGCCCGACTCAAGCCATATGGGGCAACAGGTGCAGGGGGGCCCCACGGAAAATGCCCACGCCTTGCAGCTCCTGCACCCACTGCTCCCAGAAGCTCGGATGGCCCCACCTACAACCTTCACCTGACCCCTGCCCACATTTCTTCACTCAACAAAGGAAACAGTTCCTCCTACCTTTTTATTCCATTTACTTTGAAGCGAAAGAAGAAAGAGAAAGGGGCCAAGTTAGAAAAACTGAGAGCTTTAGTGGATACTGGGGCCGAAGAAAACTACTTGGACTGAGAGCTAGCCATGAAATTGGGAGTACAAATGCGAGAAAAGGGGACCGTGACTCCTGTGGACACCTCCAAGTCGTCGGAATGCTGGGATATTGAGCCCAGGATCAAGCTTCAACAGGGAGTCCACCACTTATGGGAAGACTTTTGCGCCATCCAGAACCTGCTCCACCCCATAGTTCTGGGCATGAAATGGTGGCATAAGTACTCCCCAAATTTTGATCTGGAGGAGGGCCAGGTGATGCTTCACCCCGAGGAACATGAGCCTTTGTCACTAGAATTCTTTACCTCTGGAAGAAGCAGGCCTGGCGTGAACTCTGTGCACCTAGGGACGGAGAGGGAAAAGATACCGGAGGAATTTAGAGACTATGAACACCTGTTCCAGAAGAGCGTCGCCGCCCCCTGCGATCCACAGGGCCCCTTTGCATTCTCGTTTAAGTTCAAAGGGGATGCTGAGCTCCCAAAAGGAATCCCAGTGTACCCTTTGAACCCCAGAGCAAAGGAAGCCCTAGAGCAGTACATGAAGGATATGTTGGAGCGAGGGATGATAGTGCCCTCAAAATCTCCTGTGGTGTCTCCCATCCTCCTGGTCCCCAAGGCCAACGGCGAGCTCTGCCCCTGTGTGGACTACTGCCGTCTAAACGCCATAATTAAAATGGACCTCTATCCCATCCCGCTGATGGTGAGCATCTCACAGATGATCGCTGGGATTCAGGTGTTCTCTAAGTTGGACCTGGTCGACGCTTTTAACCAAGTGCCAATTGTACCTGAGCACCAACAGTACACAGCATTCAAGTGCCACCTAGGGGTATATGAGTACAAGGTTATGCCGTTTGGACTTAAGAACGCCCCTGCCTTTTTTCAAAGGACCATTGACAATGCCCTGGGCGACTTGATCAGGAGAGGCTGTGTCGCATACATGGACGACATCTTGGTATTCTCCAAGTCTCGCGAGATGCACACAGAGGACGTCAAGAAGGTCCTCAGATCACTGGACAAGGCTAACCTGCGTCAGAAGCCCTCTAAATTCGAGTTCTACAAGGGCTCAGTATCTTTCCTAGGAAACGTTGTATCTGAAAAAGGGACAGCCATCTGCCCAGACAAGCATGGCAGTTAAGGAATGGTCAGTGCCAACGGACAAGACAGGTGTACGCAGTTTCTTAGGGGCGGTGAATTTCCTGAAAAGATTCACCAAGGACCTCTCAGAAACAGTTGCCCCGCTTACCCAGTTGACCGGGCAAGTCCCTTTCCAATGGGGGGAGGAATAAGAGAGGGCGTTCCAGGCCATCAAGGAGGCCCTCCTCACAGCGCCAGTCCTAGTGCACCCGGATGCCAATTGCCCATTCATTGTAGAGACAGATGCATCAAATTTAGCCATTGGGGAGGTCCTTCTGCAGACAGGGGAGGATGGTATGAACCACTCAGTATGCTACTTCAGCAGGAAGATGCTACCAGCGGAAACAAACTACCCTGTCTATGACAAGGAACTCCTGGCGATTGTCATGGCACTAGATGAGTGGCAGCATCATCTGTTGTACACGCGCCACCCATTCACAATCTGGACTGACCACAGGGCCTTGGAGTTCCACAAGAGCCCCCATAGGATGAACCAAAGACAAGCCCGCTGGCACCTGGTTCTGTCTCAATATGATTTTAAAATAGAATATAAGCCCGGGGAGAGCAACTTACTCCCAGACCTACTCAGCTGGGACCCAAAAATGACCTTCACAAAGGAGGAGCTGGACGAGTTCAACATGGCCATGATGCTCCCTCCCCAGCTGTTTGCATCGATACAGGAGGAACGCGCTGACCTAAAATAAAGAATTTGGACAGCCCAATGACACACCAAATTTGGAGAGATGGTCAGGAGAGAGATAGAGGGAGGAGACCCCAGCGAAGGCTACAAGAATTTCATGAAGGAGGGGGCCTCATCCTGCATCACGACTGCCTATAGGTCCCGACGCTCAAGCTTCAAACTGAAGTAATGGAGCTATGTCATGACCACCCCTGGCGGGACACCCTGGGGTGGGGAAAATGATTGAGCTAATATGCCAGAACTACTCCTGGCTGGGCCTAGTGGGAACAGTAAGAGGGTATACCGCGCGCTGCCTTGCCTGCGCCCAATCAAAGCCATCTTGAAATAAACCTGCAGGGAAGTTAAAGCCACTGCAGATCCCCCAAATGCCGTGGACCTCCCTGAGCATGGATTTTACCACCGGGCTCCCAAAATTGGAGGGCTACAACGCGGTCATGGTGGTGGTGGACTGACTAATGAAGTATGCTGAGTTATTCCCTTGCACCTCTAAGGTCACGGCAAAGGACATGGCTGAAATCTTTGTGAGGGAGGTTTTTGCTCGACATGGACTCCCAGACAAGATCATTTTAAACAGGGGCCCGCAGTTCATCTCCAGGTTCTGGGATCACCTCCTGGAAAATCTAAAAATTAAACCATGACATTTCTCCACCTACCACCCCCAGTCAGATGGCCAGATTGAGAAGGTCAATCAGACCCTGGAACAGTACCTACGGTGCTACCTCACCACATGACATGATCATTGGATCAAGTGGCTGAGGATTGCACAGTTTGTGTACAACAATCTGGCACATTCATCGACTGGAATGTCACCCTTTTTTGTGAACCATGGGTATCACCCATGGATGATGGAGGGACACGCAGGGAGAAAAAACCCTGTGGCGGATGAGTCAGTGACTGGAATAAAGAAAAATTTTGAGATTTTGAGAGCCAACCTGGAGAAGGCGGCGGAGGCTCATAAGAGGAAGGCAGATGCACATTGCTCCAAGGCTCCGCCCCTCAATAATGAAGGACCACATATTGATAAATGCCAAACACTACAAACCCTGGGACAGTGTAGGAAGTTCAGACCTGTCAACCTAGGACCCTACAAGGTCCTTCAACAGGTGAATGAGGTGGCATACAAATTAGAATTCTTGGAAGGATTGCGCGCACATCCAGTTTTGCACGTTTCACAGCTCAAGCAGTAATAAGGACCCATACCAGCAAAGCTGGAGACAGTCCAGTTGGACAACCCAAGGGAGGCAGAGTACGAGGTGGAGGATATTTTGGACATTAAGATTGCTCGCAAAAAGCGATGGTACTTGGTGAAATGGGTCAGCTACCCAATAGAAGAATCCTCCTGGCAAACAGCCACCCATTGTGGCAACTGTCCCTGGAAGGTGGTTGAATACTGGGGGCGCAGGGGGCTCTCCTCTGAGGGGGTGATGTGACAGTCAAGGCGCTGCCTGACTGCCACATAGCCCTGACCCCCCTAAGGTGGGGATCGCGGCTAGTAGTATCATAAAATAATATAAATAAAAGCGTAGGGCTCGAGGGCAATGACCCTCAAAAATGGCATTCTGTTGAATCAGATGCCATAAAATTGACAAAACCTTGGAGCAAAGGCGGCAAAGGTCAATGTAAATGGCGACTGGGACAATCAGAGGCCATCAACCTGAATTCTGAGGACCTAAATGAAGAGATTGGCAATGGTAAAGAGAAGCCCAGTGAATCAAGGGCTGCCAAGCTAAGTTATGCCAAAAATGGTAATGGCAAGAATCACAGCATTGGGCAGCCTAGTGAATCAGGGGCTGCCAAGCCAAATAACACCAAAAGAGCAAACAACAGCATCAGGCAGCTCAACAAATCAGGAGCTGACAAGCCAGGTCCACCACTTGACAAAAGTATCAAGAGCCATGGTGAAGGGCAGCCTGGAGAATCAGGGGCTGCCAGGCCAAATTATCCCAAAAATGGGAATTTTGGTGATAAGGTTGACATGAGCTCCGATTCATCCCCAACAAACAAAAATAAATGTGGAAAAGTTTCTGTAACACCATGGGTACTCAATAAACGGTCTATAATGGGCCTAGACAGGAATATTGGAGGCCAAGATTCTCAAAATAGGCCCACAAATAGCCCGCCATCCGCAGACTCTGCGGGGTCCAATTTCCCCATATCCCCCATTCCATAATATAAAAACAACCAAGCGAAGGTGTTTAAGACAACTTCGTCTTCTAATATATTAAATAAAAACCCTAAAAATTGAAAATAAAATTTTGAGATTTAAAATCATTTATTGAGATTTTGAAGGAAAACCAGGGATTTTGAGTGAAACAAATGGACCATTCCTCAGATTTTGACAGAGCTGTCGCCTCTCTGTATGCTCTCTCTGGGGACAAACTGTTCTTCAGTGTGAGCATCATCCTCACAGTGTTCCAGGGATATCTAAACTGCTCATCAATCCAACGATGAGGTTTTAACCACAGCGGCCCTCTCTTGCCTATGGGCCCTCTTGCCCAACTGCTTTGTGGCAATGTGGAGAGACCCCGTTCGTCACACAGCTATCCAATTTCATAACATATGAGGCTAAGGCCTGACTCTCCAGCTTTAAATTACATTTCTGTGACGGACCTCACAATTGAAGATTAAAAGATTGACCTGTCACCAGAGAAAAAAAGGAAAATGCGCGTTGATATGCTTAGAAGGATTATTTCAACCCACCTAGCTCCATCATGGACTATGCAATGCTCTTGTATCCTTTCAATGGGCGATGAATCAATCATGCAAGATCTCAAATTAATCTGTATAATTGTATAAAATAGAAGATATAAAAGTTTTAAAATTATTTACCAATCATCTGAACCACCTCAAGTCAGTTTGTAACAACTGAGAGAGAACCACATAAAATTGAAACTTTATAAGTGTACCTTCTTTCAACAG
This sequence comes from Massospora cicadina, assembly GCA_022478985.1. Taxonomy (NCBI): domain Eukaryota; kingdom Fungi; phylum Entomophthoromycota; class Entomophthoromycetes; order Entomophthorales; family Entomophthoraceae; genus Massospora; species Massospora cicadina. Next base: position 27,594 of record JAKSZP010008330.1, read on the forward strand.
GAACTGGTATTTTAGGACATGCTATATCTTGGGAAGAAATTCAACCCTTGTACAAGAAAGGTTAAAGTAATAATCAAGATGATTGAGATGAGGAGCCTTTGATAAATAAAGATAATTTTAGGAAGGATGGGATATCAACATCAAAATATCCCAAATTTTACTCAACTCACTGAACGTCTTGTATATTTGCTTGCCAAAAAACCTCTTTTGTGTAAGTAGCTGTGAAAAAAAAACTACATTTGAGACAATGGATTTTTTTGAAGAAAAGAAGATATGATATTTTGATTGCAAAAGAGCCATTCATCCTGTTTACAAACGCCTCTGACTTAGCCATAGTAGCCATACTCTTTTAACTGGATGATGAAGGCATGACCATATGGTGTCCTATTACATAAAGACGCCTTTTTGCAGCAGAGTTAAATTTCAGCGTCTTGGAGAAAGAGTGCTTAGCTTTTCTCCTTGTGGTGAAACATATCTGCCCTTCTTTCATGGTACAAATGCTCAGTTGTTACAGACACGCTCCATTAAAGTGGCTGAAAAACATGAAAAATCTGAAAGTTAGACTATCTCTCTGGGCTCTCAAACTTCAGCTCTATGACATGAACAACTTCCATTGAGCTGGAACGAAGCACGATATGTAGATTGACTGACTTGACTACTCTTACTACATCTATACAATAGCGAAGCTGAACAGTTACACGACCTACTCATGAAGCCTGATTCTTGGGAGGATGAAGATGTATCAGTAAAAAATAAGAAACATGCTAATATAAAAAAGTTTTGATGGACTACTATAAAGAAGTTGTAACAAACATGCTACCTTACTTGAAACCTTTATCATAGGTATTAATTATAATGGAAGCCCAGAATACCTTAGGACATGGAAGAGACAGAAAAGCTTGTGAATAAATTAAAATTGCTACTATTGGGAAGGAATATTTGACTCTGTAGTGGAAGTCTTAGACGCTTGCATAATTTGTAAAAAACAGATGCCACATAAGGCCAAGTACAAATATCAACCAATGACCCCTCAGAAGCCGCTTCATACCATCAGTTTAGACGTCACAGGTCCTCAACCTGAATCAACAGGAGAGAATTGGTACATCATTGTAATGATCAGTCATTCATGAAGCAGATCAAAGCACGTATCATTCCCGCACAGATTGTCAAAGCTAACGCTGACTTCTTTTAATAAACTATCTTTACTAGGCATTGTTGCCCGCAGGTACTGCTACGCGACAATGTGAAAACTTTACTTCAAGAGTCGTGAGAATCTTAGCTACAAGCATAGAACTCAACAATTATTTTAGCGCCCTATAACCCTTCAACTAATGGGAATGTATAGAGAGCAAATAGAATATTAATTTTGATATTACACATGAGGCCACTACCAATCCATTACAATGGTAACAAAATTTCCAAGTGCGTTGATGTATTATGGGATAAGTTTCCATTGAATCATAAAAGTTTTACCCTTTAAGGCCTTATATGGAGAAAAACTAGAATTCTATCTATTAGCTTGTGAAGTTACCAGTGATAATATAATTTGCTGAGAAAGCATAAAAAAGATTAGCCCAGGAGATCATACAACTTCAATCACAGGCAATGTCAAATCTAGCCAAGATGGTAACAAGAGAAGGCTAAGCAACAAATGCATCTCAACAACTTTTACTCAATATTTCTAGTCTCATTTTTAGTCTTCTACTACCACAATTGTATAAAACCAAAGTAAGAAAACTAGACTATATCTGGGATTGGCCATATGATTTAGCCTACAAGCTAGAGACCGTCAGACATTTGCCCTCTCAGCTGCAGAGGAAGAATGTCTTGGGTCAAAATCAGCCAAAGTGAGGAATTTCAGCCATTTACGAGTTTATGATAACCCTGAATGAGATTTTAAGAATAATGAGAGCGAAAATATTGAGGATATTGGCAAAAAGATCCTGGCCAATTATTGGTGGATTCCCTTTAATTGAGGTAACACCATTTTGACACCTGCATGGGCATCAAATTGTAAAATTGAATGGTTATATTTCCCTGACCTCACAACGGACCTTGGGGCAACAATTGGAAGGTATTCCCCCAACCACCATCAGGTCCTTCAAACCACCTATGCGGGGGCCACCCCCTTTTATAGGCGTGGTGGATGCCCCCTGAGGTGAAAGTAATTTCTATAGTGATGATTAGTTGTGGTACATCAAAACCTAACCGCATGGGTACATTCTGCCCCAAAATCCCAACCTTCGGGTTACCAAAAAATTAACTCCCTTTTCCCAAGATCTGATATGATCATAACGCATATTACCTAAAAAGGAAGCATCTTAGCTATTCCAAACCAATCCCAAAATCCTCTCTGACCCTTGATATCAGTTCAAATACTAATAGTCAATTATTGGGAAAGGATCACTTTTTTGTTTACCCCCACGCTCCTAATAACATTATATAAACCCAATTTTATAGTAGCGCTCATTTTTATTCTTATTAAAATCTTTGTAGGATCCAGCGGCGTTAGCACCAGCGAGCACCTAAATAGCTGGATTCTTACAAAATGGTGCTCACTACAGGGGATCCCTGTAAACCAAACCTAGTTGCTCTTGAGAAGCAACTATCAAGCGCTTTGTCCCACCTTGAAAAGCTTGAACAGCGCCCTTACAAACTCCCATTAAGGACAAGTTCACCCCTGGTGAAGGGAGCATTGCTACCTCCTTATATGTTTATGAAGCTGCTATGGATGATGCCACAGACAAGCAAAAAGTCCGACACATCCTTTCTTGTTTAAGACGCTTAGCACAAGAGATGGTTGTACCCAACCTGAACCCTGAGTACACCTGGTTAGAGGTGAAAAAGGCTCTTTTGGCTGAATTTGGGTCAAAGCAGAGTCTACATCAGGAAAAACAGTCCTTTATGCGCCTTGGCTTATATGAGGGTGAATAGCTTATTACCTTTGCTGAACGTTTTTACCTCTCTGCGCAAAGATTGTCCGCTTCCAAACTGCTCACCCTTGATGATGCTATAGCTGCCCTTTTATCTGAGTTAACTTCTTGACCCTCTCGAGCTAGACATATTATCTCAGTGGAACGCTACTTTACAAATATCCACGACATCAGGGAGCCTTTATTAGATGTGGCCAAACTTCATGTATGTGCCACACTACATGAAGCTGAGGTGACAACCTTAGCTCTAACCATCGAGGAGCATCTGCCTTTTTGAACAATCTGGAGTGAGGCCACCTGTGCCTGTATTTCCTTCTAAACCTGCTCACTCAGTGCGACTTAAAAAGGTTGTCACTCCTTCTAATGAATCAAAGCCCTGTAAGGTTGCAACAATCATACTCCCACACAAGCTCACTAATGCCTTTGTGCCTTCTCTTCCAGCCAAGCTGGAAAATCCGTCTCCTAAGGCTACCCAATCTTCTGTAGCCATCTCCCCTACTTCCATTGCAGCTTTGCCCGTTGTTGAGAATACCCCCGGGGAGGAATATAAGAGGGGTTATGACGACGTTGGATACTATATTTTGGGAGCACCCACGGAACTAGAGGTTCCTTATCATTTGAACGCTGGAGGAAAAATTGTATCACCATATCTGAGGGAAAGTACCTCAGCCAAAATTTAGGATGACCAAAAGTTATTGACAATGCCAGCAATGGTGATCAACTCTTAGCTTTCTTGATTTGAATCTACAGCTGATCCAGCCTATGAAAACCATCTTGGATAAAATATCCCGAGTCTGCTAGCAAATTAACCTCAACTTTTTGGCTTAAGGAGGTCCCAGTATTGGCATCTAACTTTCGGAGGAACCCTCACAAAAGTTGAAGTAGTTATACAAAAAGTCCAAATACTGGCCATCCTGGACACTGGCTTACCAGTTAACGTGATATCTACTAATTTTATTAAGAAGATTAAGCTAGAACCTGATTTAAAGTACACACAAGAATTTGAAACGCAGGTACTAACAATACTCGTGCTATTGGGGCATACTCTTCCCTTTCCATTCGAATTGGGAAGCTTATCCTATTGGCCACTGCTGTGGCTTTAAACAATAACGCATATGATATGCTCATTGGCACTCAGTTCATGATTGATATGAGGGAATAATTAACTTGAAGCAAGGTTTCCTATCGTTACTCAACTATGAAGTTCCATTAGAATTATCAAATAAAGAACCCAGCAAGCATAATACTCTTGCCTAGTTGAACATTCCTTTGCAGCTGTAACTCTGCCTTACTCCACTTCTGGGCGTAACACAAAAAAACTACCCAATTCAGTGGATGCTAAGGAAGGTATCCCGTTCTATGCTGCAGATTATGTCGTGATTAAGCCAGATGAACAACGAGCGGTTGACACTAAACTCACGCTCCAAATACCACACCACTGCTTGTTAATATTACAAGTCTTGAGGGCGTTAGCCCCTTGGAGCCTTGGGTACTGCCTGGGATACTAGACCCAGCCTACCAGAGACCTATTACCCATTTTCTGGGAACCTCAATGGAAAAGACATGGTCATTCAAAAACACTAAAAGATTGGCAAAGGCTTTCTACTTCCAGTGGAAGATATTGAGCGTATTCACTCTGTTGGCTAAATGGCGGATTTGGGTTTGCCTACAGATAACATGGTGTGTACTCTACCTAATGTTCATATTTCAGATGAGTTAGCCCCAGTAGAGTAAGGAAAATGTTCATACTTTATTAGACGAATATAGTAACATATTATTGAAATCCAACAATACTAATGGTCACATGAGAGGCTGGTGTTACTCCATTGATGTGGGTGATGCCCGCCCTATTTGTTAAAAACCTTACCATAAGTCGAAGGGGGAAGAAGAGGAAATGAGGATGGAGCTCCAGCAATTGCTAGATGATGGGTTATTAGTTCCTTCAAAAAGCCCTTGGTCTTCCTCTCTGTTGCTTATTAAAAAATGGAGGTCATTGGATAGTTATGGACCACCAAAAATTGAATAATCTCTTGAAAAAGGATAGTTATCCTATCCCCTGCATTGACGACACCCTGGCCCAACTCTCTGGCTCTGACTTCTTCTCCGCCATGGACTTGGCTAGTGGCTATTGGAAAATGGACCTTTCCCCTGAAGATCAGGAGAAATGTGCCCTCATTTGTAGTGAGGGTCTTTTCCAACCAACCCGATTACCACAAGGGTTGTGTAATGCACCTGCATCTTTTCAGTGGGAGATGGACCATATTTTGCGGGACCTGAAGTTATTTTGTGTCATTATTTATCCTGATGATATACATTGTTTTCACGAACCTTCAATGAACATCTTGATCATCTGAAGAAAGTTTTTCAAAGATTATTCAAGTCAAATATTAAGTTGAAGCCTTCAAAATGTGCCTTCTTCCAACGTAATTTGGATTTCCTTGGGCATTCCATTTCTAAAGGAGGAATCCAACCCATGCAAGATAAGGTTGAAGCAATTTTGGAAATGCCTCCCCCTAAAAACTACGGGATATTCATGTTTTCCTAGGGAAATGGGGTATTACCATCAATTTATACCCAAGTTTGCCCAGCTCAGCGAACCTCTTGTTCGCTTATTAGCTAAGAACACCTCTTTTTATTGGGGCGCTGAACAGAAGGCTGCTCTTGAGATGTTGAAACAACTGCTACAACAACATCCTGTTCTAAAGCACCCTGATTACAATAAACCATTTATCCTGTTTACCGATGCTTCAGACTATGCCATTGGGGCCATCTTAGCGAAATCAGATGAAAATGGTGTGGATCATCCCGTTTCCTATTTTAGGAAGATGCTGTTAAAAACAGAACGCAACTAGAGTGTAACCAATAAGGAGTGCCTTACCATTCTGTTAGCTGTAAAGCACTGACACTCTTTCTTGTATGGGACTGCCTTCACTGTGGTTACAGACCATGCATCCCTAAAGTGGTTACAAAATATGAAAGGTCCTACTAGTCGACTAGCTCGCTGGGTTCTAAAGCTCTAGCATTATGATATGAAGAATGGACACCATTATGGGACTCGTCACATGAATGTTGATGGTTTGACTCAGCTACCCATCCTCCACTTGGGTAATAGCGAGGCGGAGAGGTTACATGGCCTCTTAATGACCCCCAATGAATGGGAGGATGAAGATGAGACCGTCCAGAATATGTTAGCTCGGCATTTCTATAACACAAAAGTGGAAACTGGGAAGTTGTATAAGCATGTAGGGTCGAAATGGCTGCCTTACCTTAGGCCCTCAGAACGTGTACCTGCTATCCTAGAAGCTCACTCCACCTTATGCTTGGATGGATAAAGAAAACTTTTGAGTGGATTAATAATCAGTACTATTGGGATGGTATGATGGAATATATCGTTGACATTTTGGAAGCTTACCTTACGTGTAAGAAGTAATCCAGTTTCAAGACTAGATACCAGTATCAATCCACTACCCCTCAACAACCGTTCCACACCATCTTCCTAGACGTAGTAGGTCCCCTTCCTCAGTCTACTAGTGGAAACAGATTTATTCTAGTAGCTATTGATTATTTCACCAAGTGGGTAGAAGCGGTGGCTCTTCTTGTGCAAATGGCCAAGGACACAGCCACCTTTTTACATCAATACATTTTCTCTCAACATGGCTCCCCCCAAATATTACTCTGTGATAATGGTAAGAACTTCACCTCCAGAGTAGTCAAAGTCCTGGCCACATCCATGATGGCCCAACAATTTTTCTTGGCTCCATACTATCCCTCTAACAACGGAACTATGGAGAGAGAAAATGGTACCCTGGTATCCATCTTACAAAAAATGGCCTCTTATGATCCACTTCACTTGGATCAATACTTACCCAGTGCCCTCATGGCCTACTGGATTAGTTATCACCAGGTATTGAAAATGTTCCTGTCAAATTCCGAGAATCTCTTGCTTGGAAATTGATATCCTGCACTTCTATTTGGGCTGAAGTTCTGATGTTTGATCCTCAATATTGCCTGTAGTTTACAGGATTTGGACCATCTATTAACTCATTAGGCTTATCAAATTCACCTCAACTCTTCTGGTTGATTTTAAATGTAATTTTTCCTTTGTAATCAGAAACTTCATCCAAGCCAGGATTAAATACAAACTGGGGGTTTTGTCCTTCCAGTTTGTTGAAACTTCTCCAAGGTTGGGACTTGGGCTAAAAAACCAGGAAAAAGTTAAATAAATACAACTTTTATTTAAGCTATTTATTAGTTAATGGCCATTAGGCCAGGTGCCAGTATTTATATCTCTAGGGCATCTCAAGGCCACATTCCAGCACAAAATTTCATCAGCTAATTGCCACTCAGATCGTCCTACAACTGAAACTTTTTCTTAGGTTCATTGGTGGAAAAATACTTTTCAAAATTGGGAGGATTTCAGGTACAAAATTGCGATAAAAGCATGTAAAGTTGTCCTAAGATCTTCAGGATTTTAGTTTCATCATACTGACGATTAAACAAACCTTCTGTAAAATCTTGGTTACAAATTGAAGAAAATGATGACCCCTAATTGGGACATCGACAGGCCTTTTCTTTAATAGCACTAAGTAACCCCTATTGGGTAGTCAATATAAGTGCTATCATGCTGATTATGCATATTGACATACAAATTTTTCCCTCAGGCGGAAAATTGATAACGTTTTTTGTTTGTTTAATTGTCCATGGGACTTTTAAACATAACTTAGGGTTGTCCTGAATTATTTTGTATACAAATGAATTGATTGTGTTTTTATAATTGGACCAATTGCCAAGGTTTGATGAATCAGAATTGGCCATAATATGTGAGCATATTTGGGCTGAGCGCCTGATAAAGTACTAAATCCAATTGTTGTTGAGATAATTGGCCCAAATTGTGTAATTGCAATAGGCGTTAGCTCAAGCATTGAAAGGATAATCAGCCCGATCTGATGGTTGTCAAAGGTTAACTTTAAGTCAACCACCAGAATCTGACATTTCCCCCCTCTTAACTTAGACATAAGCCCTAAGATTCCGATTAGCCTATGTTGGTCTTTTCTTATTAGTCTGAATGCTTAACAAGAAGATTAGTTTTTTCTATTTGGTAACTTTGGACAGACCGGCCAATGGGTCTGAAGAATGTTGGGCTAAATGCCCGCAAGTATGAAGTTGAAACTCCTCCTCAACCTCAAGTGAGAACTAATAATTAATTAGTATAGAACTATAAGTATTTTTTTGCTTTTTTTCGAGTTTTGGTTTTGTATTTTTATGTTTTTATGTTTTTTTCAACTTTTTTAACTGGCCCGCTTATTAAACCTTCTTAAGAATTTTGAATGGTCTTAGTTGTATATATGGCCAGTCCTAATATCCTTGATGGTGTATATGAACTTAGACGTTTTCTCAAACACTTCGAATGGCCTGACCCAGATGTAATCTAACTTTTGCATTCAGCCCAATTTGTGGGTATTGCAAGTTAGAACTTTGTCATTAACTTTGAATTTGTCCAGTGAGTAGCAATTCTATAAGTCCTTTTGATGTTGGGACTTTTTTACTATTAAAATTGGCGCAGTCCATGGACTTTTTGAAGGGACTAGCATGCCATGATTGATGAGTTCCTTAATCTCCTTGGGTATTGCTTCTTCTGATGATTTTGAGCATCTAATTGGCATAATTGAATAGGTTTATGATCTTCAGTATTGATTTTGTGGGTGACACCATTAGCATAACCCAGGTCGAAATCATCTTGTGTGAATATTTCTAAATATATAGAGAAGTACTTCTGAGCTTGGCCTTTCTTGGAGTTGGTCCAGTTGCTTAAATCGGCCATAGGGACAACATTATGTATGCTGAGTTGGTCCTTTACTGGGAAGCCCTAATTCAATAAAAGTTCCAAACTCATGGAATGAGTGAATTCCCGTGGTGGGGAACAGATGCAGAAAAGTGATTGTTTGATGTCACCTGATGGAAATGGGCCAATTTTGCAGGTTTGCACACAAGATATGTAATTCTCTGTGGCCTGGAATGATAATACCAGGGGCAATATTTGGTTCAAATTAAGATTTAGACCATGGTTGATATATCACCATAAAGTACTTTTAGGATATTAATTGTTGTCCTATTGGGACGATTAATTGTTCTCCAGATGGTATAGTGATGGTCTGATTCAGTTGAAGTGGAATGCCATTTGACTCATCAATCTGAGTGGGAAGTGGTTTTATCTTTGACTGAGCTTTGGAATACTCAATTAGGATGACTCCATATTTGTAGGCCAGATTTATGAATAGGCTGGGTTTCTTTTTCTCAACTGCCTTATCCCTGTTATAGTAAAGTGGAATAGTCTGGCCAAGAGTGATGAGAGTATCGTCCTTATGATTGGTAACAACTCCATATCTTCTTAGGAAATCAGTCCTGATTAGGATATCATAGTTTATATTTGGCAACACTATGGCAGGTGCCATTACTACAATGGATCCAAAGCGGAGTGGTAGGGTATTGTAGGCGCCCAGCGATTTGGTGGTATGCGCTCCAGCGGTTCCATATTCCTGGCAGTGAGCAACATTGGGTGCAATTTTCAGTTTTTTAACCAATTTTTACTGACTATATTGATAGGAGCGCCACTATCAACATTGGCCCGAACTTGCACCTTGTTCACTGCTATGTCCACATAAGTATATCCAGAGTAATTTTCAGAGGTAATTATTGTGTGAATGCTGAGGCTGCTTCCCAATTCCATGTGCAATTTAATACTTGAGCAAATATCTGGGAAGTTATCTGCTAAGGTCTTCATGGGAATGGCTACTTGAACATCTTTAAGTTTAGCCAGGTCATTCAAACATCTGGGTTGGAGGTCTAAACCCTAGTCAATAATCTGCTTTGTGTAGGGTTTTGATACTTCAGTTCAGGCTTCCTTGGTAATTTTTAAGGGTTTAGTTGCTTTTGATGTGGCTTGGGTAGTGACTATCATGACATTATTAGCCACAATATGATGGAGGTTATTTTTAACAACATCTTTGGCCCTAAAGAGCTCATCAAGATTAGGTGGAACAGTTTGAAAATCGGTAGAGTTAAAGCATTCCGCCTCTACTCCACCTGCTCTTTTCCCGCCTCACTGTCACTGTTGATTTCTAAAGCAAAGTTGACCTCATGCTTTTTGTTGGACCTTCTGAAGCATTTTCTAGCAAAATGCCCTTGTTGAACGCAATTGTGGCAAGTGTTTGACCCTGTTTGCTGTTTTCACTCAAATATATGGTTCATATTTTGGGAATTTTTCCCCTGGTCGGACATCATGTTGCTTCTTGGGCCTAAAAACGAGTTTTTACTAATCTTTAGCCCGATTAGGTGTGTTGAAATTACGGGAACAGCTTTCCTAGTAGTTGGTAAGCTCTTGGATTTCCAAGCTTCCATTGAATGCAGGCAGCATAACATTGTGCAGTTCATGAAAGGGCATAATTGCGTGCTCCATTGCAATATTGGCATCAAACTTGTCTATTGCATTGCACCCTCACAGAACTTGTGTTTCATGGAAGAATCTATCCACAAAGTCCTTAATAGTCTCATTCTGTTTGAATCTATTTTTAAGAAGATCTCTTTTTTTCTAGTTTCTCAGGCCCTCCAAACTGTTCTGTGATAGCAATTTTGCATCCATGTATGACCAATCATTGCCCAAATAGGGCATAACGAGGTCACAGCTATGGGCATCAAGTGAGTTAATCAGTGCTGATCCTTTCACATGGTCTGATGCTCCTCTCATTGCTTTTTCAAATAATTTGAGGAAAGAGTGAACATTTCCATCCTTATCAAACTTTGGAAACTTCAGTAGTTTGAAGTCATCTCGCCCTATTTTGGGCATTGGGGTTGTACTTCTTCTTGAACGTTTTGGTGTATCATTGCCCATAATTGGCCCTCTTTCCCATTGGGAAGTATCCAGAGCTGGGATTGATGCTAGGACTCTAGGCATAGAATGGATGTTTGAAATATCAGTTTGTGCATTGGTGTCACCATCTGATGATTCTATTTCATGATATTGCTCCAAACTACTGGATTCTGACTCCTGAATTTGGCCCTTAGTTACTTTCCCAGGCTGTTTTTTGGCTGGATAAGCGGAGCTTTTTCCTACTTCTTTTTTGTCAAAGTTGGGCGAGCATTAGCAGCCTTGCTGTTTGAGGGATTCAAATTCTTTTTTAAGGTTGTTGTACTCTAATTGAATAAAGCTAGATTGGTTGTTAAGCTTTTTATATCTTTTCCCATATTAACTCCTTGGAATTTGCTGTTGATATCTGCATCATTAGTTCCCAATTTTTCTAAGTAATTTCAGTAATTCTAGCATGCAATCTCGACACCACAGTCCAAAGTTTAGAAATTTCCTCTTTGATATGAGCATCTTCTTCATCTCTATTCAGGACGGCTGACTTTGCTGAAAGGTCTTTGAAGTTTTTGTTGATAGTTTCCAGTTTGGCCTGAACATACTCTTCAAATTTATCAACTTTTACACACAACTCCAGGTGATTTCTTTGGCCCAAAGTGACATGTATGGTAATTCGTTCTGATTGAGACAATATGTAATCTGAATTGTTTTCCAGATTTTAACAGCGTTTATTCATAGTTTGTACCCATTCTTGTGATAACCCATGGTGGGCTAGAACTTCTGCGGCTATTTTTAAAAACTCCTTTTTTAGAAGCTTCTGTAGGGTGTTTAATCTCCCATGAGCTTCATTGGCAAGTCCTGTATTGTCAACAGTTGCCTTTCAGACTTCAGAAAAACTGGAATTTAGCTTGTCCAGTAGGGCATTTTGGGAAGATTGTTCCTCCCCTTGCACACAGCAGATTTCTGTGATTTCCAGATTTTGTCTAGCAATTATTCTCTGGGTATTCTTGATTGAGGGTTGAGCAAAGTTAACCAGAAATTCATTAGTTTTTGACTGTCAGTAAGACATTTGGAAAGGGATGCCATGGTAGAGTCGCTGTATTCATATATATCTCCATCTTGAGTGCATGATCCTTAAGATAGTAGAACAGGCTAAAGGAGGGATCTTTTTGTGAAGTACCAATCCTAAAACCCTGATATAGGGTTTCCAGCATAGCTTTTATGCTTGCAGATGTAAGATCAATTAGGCTGGTTGTGTCTGCATGAGCTCCCCCCACTGTGATAAGATCCAGGGAGTAGGAGGTACCAGCTTCTGAGCCGTGGCGGCTGGTATTAAAATAATCTGAGATTTCCTTATTTCTGGTTTCCATCTTGTTGTCACTTTCTTGTCTGGCCAATTATGCCAGGAATTGGTCATGGGATTCCATTTCAGAGAATGTAACTGGTTTTGAGTGAGCACCAGTTGTCAAATTCCAAGGATCACTCGCTTGGAAATTAATATCCTGCACATCTATTTGGGCTGAAGTTCCGATGTTTGATCCTCAATATTGCCTGTAGTTTACAGGATTTGGACCATCTATTAACTCACTAGGCTTATTAAATTCACCTCGACTCTTATGGTCAATTTTGGGCGTAAAATTTCCTTCATAATTGGGAACTTCATCTGAGGCAGGATTAAATACAAACTGGGGGTTTTGTCCTTCCATTTTGTTGAAACTTCTCCAAGGTTGGGATTTGGGATAAAAAACCAAAAAAATAAAATACAAGTTTTTTATTTAGGCTATTTATTAGATAATGGTCATTAGGCCTGGCGCCAGTATTTAGACCTCTGAGGGAATCTCAAGGCCACATTCCAGCACATAAGTTCAACAGCTATTTTGCCACTCAGCTCGGCCTATGACTGAAACTTTTTCTTAGGTTCATTGGTGGCAAAATACTCTTGAAATCGGGAGGATTTCAGGTATAAAAATTGCGATAAAAGCATGCAAAGCTGTTTAAGATCTTCAGGATTTCACTTTTGTCATACTGCTGATGAAACACACCTTCTGTGAAATTTTGTCCTCAAATTGAAGAAAATGACGCACCCCTAGTTGGGACGTTGGCAGGCCTCTTCCTTGATAGCACTAAGTAACCCCTTTTGGGAAGTCCACATAAGTGCTATTGTGCCAATTATGCATATTGACATACAAATTTCGCACTCAAGCAGAAAATTGATAACGTTGTTTATTTGTTTAATTGTCCATGGGACTTTTAAACATAACTTAGGGTTGTTTCTGAATTATTTTATATACAAATGAATTAATTGTGCTTTGAAAATCGGGACCAACTGCCAAGATTTGATGCACCATAATAAGCCATAATATGTGAGCATATTTGGGCTGAGCGCCTGATAAAATACATGATTCAATTGTCATTGAGATTATAAGCCCAAATTGTAAATTGCAATAGGTGTTAGCTCAAGCGTTGAAAGGTAATCAGCCCGATCTGATGGTTGTTAAAGGTTTATTTTTGAGTCAACTACCAGAATCTGACAGTCCTCATTCTGTGTCTTATATAGGCGAGAACCAGGAATTCCTGCTCTCTTAGTAAAGGATGTATTCTATTCTAGAATTGAGGAGACTGAAAAAAGTTATGAGATGACTGGCTCAACGCATCATTCAGCTCCAATCAGGGCAATGACTAACTTAACCAAAATGGTGACAAAAGAAGGTCAGACAGCCAATGAGCTCAGAACTCCCCTACCTACAATCCAAGTATTCAACATGGTATTATACTACCATAACTGCATCACTGCTAGAAGCGGTAAGCTTTTGATCATTCTGGGGGGGGTCCCTTCACCATCACCTACAAAAAAGGTAATGAATATTCAATAAAATCGCTAGCTTCTTAATCATCATCAACCGTGTACATGGCCACTTTCTTCAGCTTTATTCTCCCACCACCATTATTGAGGGGGTTGATGTCAAACATTTGCCCTCTCAGCTGTAGAGGAAGAATGTCTTGGGTTAAAATCAGCTGAAACAAGGAACTTTTGGCCATTTATGAGTTTCTAATAATCCTGAATGCAATTTTAAGAATAATGGTACCTTAGATATTGAGGATATTGGCCAAAAACCCTGTCTGATTCTTGGTGGAACCCCTTTAATTGGGGTAACACCATTTTGACACCTACATGGGCATCAAATGTAAAAATCAAGTGGTTAGATTTCTTCAACCTCACAATGGACCTTGGGGCAACAATTGAAAGGTATTCCCCCAACCACCACCAGGTCCTTCAAACCACCTATGTGGGGGTTACCCCCTTTTATAGGCGTGGTGGACGCCCCTGAGGTGAAAGTAATCTATATATGGTGATTGGTTGTGTTACCTCGAAAACCTTACCGCATGGGTACATTCTGCCCCAAAACCTCAACCTTGTGGGTTTCCATAAATTTTCTTTCTTTTCCAAAGATCTGATAGGATCATAACCCATATTATTTAAATTGGAAGCATTTAAGCTATTCCAAACCTATCCCCAAATTTCCTCTGACCCTTGAAATCAGTTTAAATACTGATAGTCAAATATTGGGAAAGGATCAATTTGTTTACCCCCACACACCTAATAAAATTATAAAAATCCCAATTTTAAGTAGCGCTCATTTTTATGTTTATTAAAAATCTTTGTGGGATCCAGTGGCGTTAGCACCAGTGAGCACCTAAATAGCTGAATTCCTACAGGGACACATACACAATCAAATATTAGAAAGAAGAGTAATTGTCAACTGCATATGTAGCTGTTTCCTATGTTGGTACTCCACTACCCATATACTTGAAGGATTTGATGTTGAATATCAGGACATTGGAAATTATGATAAGAATATTGGCCATTTGACTCTCATGACAGAATTGAAAATAGACCTGAGAATAAGGTTAAAGACGTTACATCAATTATCATACTGTAAAATAATATTTAATAGGCTCACATTGATACTAATAAATCTCATCAGATTAATTTTAACCTAAGACACACTGAGATGAAATCCTGTATAATGGAAATGAAAGATCTTTGACATGTCAGATGACTATTATACTGGGTGGCACACAGGGCAGTAAATTAAGGCAGACCTGCAAAAGAGTAACAATTAAGAATCTGGCTGATGATTGACCTAAATGATTTCAAATATCATCTGACTTGGCACGTTCAACAAACATATTTTTCCTTTCAAAACATGTTACAAAGGCATTATATAATCTAGTTGCATCGCCTGACTAAAAGCCTCCCATCCAGATTCTCCCCTCTTTTATTTTTATTGATATTTTTATTATAATATTTATATTGTTTGATATAGCATATGAAACCTCCTTTTTTATACAAAATAAAGCCATGTTGTTAATTTTATATCCTTTTTATGGTACTTGACTTCTATAGTCCATTTTGTCATACTATCCAATTAGACGGATATCTGGCTGATGGGATCTATTCAGTGACTTGGCACCCCTAAAATAATTATATACTTTTCAGTGCATCTTATACAGCTTTAAGTATTGGCTGTTGAAATTCTTGGGTATAGCACCATCAAGCTTAAGATTTGAAACCCAACGATGAAAACTGCTTAAATCATAAATAAATTTTTTTACATTACTTACTAGTATCATATTAGATAAGCGAGTATTTTTTTATGATCAGACATATGCCAAAAAATAATGATTGACCTTCTTTTTATATTACCTAGTAATTTCTTAGTATTTTTTGTGCCAATACAGATATCCATTATTAACCATAAGAAAACCTTATTAATTAATATATGCTTTTGCGGTTTGCTTACAAAAATTAATCTATTGTATTTTAAGCCAGGACTCCTGTTGACTGTATAGGCAGAAGGGCGCTAAAAATTTATAGAAAGCTTATTTATTAATTGTATTATGTCTCAATAAGGTTTGTGTCTGAAGTTTTATTAATACGGCTTTGTTGTCACCAGTCTAGTAAGTAAATATCTGATATTGATCACTGATAGAGTTCTACCACAAACTTAAAAATATATATAAAATAGCCTTCTTCAGATGTTTTTAAATATCTTTCTGTAATATTTTATACTTTTCATTTATTTATTTAATCATAATAAACCTGTCATATTATCATTAACCTTAATAATGTACTGGATATTATTAACTTATTTTTTTCTTAAATAAATGTAATGAAGCTTCTGCCTGATAAATTTTTTTTTACGATATCAATATCATAGATATCATTCATCTACAAAATGGCAAAACCTTATAGAGAAATAGCTTTAGGTATGTAAGATATAAAATAAAAGTGATCTTATTATTTCACTCTCTATTATGATGCGATTGTCTTTCTGCATGCCATATCATAGCCCTCTAGATATTTTAACTAGCTATTTTAGCTTTAGTAATAGTAAATTATAATGTTATCTGAGCTCAACTTAGACTAAAAGGACTTTTGTAAAGGACACTTATTCTTTGTAATTCTCATCTCTTAAAATAGCATTAATAGGAAAGCTTTTTCAATAGTTTTCTTTTATAACCACTTATACTCAAATATACTTCTGTTTTGATAAAACTGTTTTATATTGTGACTTGGTTTACTATGCAAATTATATAAAGAAATTTCATTTAGGGATATAGAACATTTTACTTAGAGCTTTTAGAATATTCTAGTATTAATCAAGTGTTTATTAGACTTTAATTTTCTAATGCATGAATGCTTAGAAATGAAATTAAGAGACTCATCCATTCTTACTCATGTTGTATCAAACTATCCACGTGCTCCAGGAAGTGTTATAGTTCTCATATTTTAATATAATGTAATTACTACATGTTGGCTTTTAATACTGACTTTAATCTCAAAACTTTTTCTAGTACACATGATTAGTTTAATATGCCACTTAACAACTTATTATATAATGTATTAAAGATAAACTCTCTTGGGTTTTGTATAATATTGTGAAGTTTAAAAAACAAGACTATCTATTAATGTTCAACATTAACTATGAAGAGTTTCTTGGTGCCCTTACATCGATATTTATGTAACTCTTTAAGGTCTATCTGTTTTATATATAGCTTATTACTAATAAAAGTTACCATTATTATATAAAAACATGTTATAATTCTGAGGTAAATTATAAAATTTATTTCAAAATTTATATCCTTCAAAAGAGTCAGTAAAAGCAACCTTATTTTTCAAACATAGATGAGGGTAAGAAGAATTATGGATCATTCCTGCACTAATATAACAATAATGAATACCCTTACTAAGCTTACAAGAATGGCGCTTATTAATGGATCAAATCTATGTGATGAAAATAAGTTTTACTCTATAAATTTATGATAGGCTAAAGATAATATAAGAAATCGATAAACCTCAGATTTAATTCTAATATTAAAAAGGTTAGCTATTTTTATGCTCCTTACTTTAATCAGATTTGCTTTTTTATTAAAGTGTAATGCTTTAAAGATTATAATCAATGCTTGGATACCCTAATTATGTTTTTGTAAGTGCCTCTTATAAAAACTTCTAAAATTGAATACCATTGTAAATCTTCAAAATTCTCTTGTGGTTTTTATATAACCAACCTTACTGAGGCATTCATTCAGCTGAGACATCTAGTGACAACTTATAGGAATTATGCTTTTTGGATTTATATAATAATTTTATATTACAACTTTTAAAATTGGCATTATGACAGTAAAATTTTCTTAAATTTATGTGAGTTATAATATGGATATATCTCACCTACTCTATCACCACTTCTAAGTTCGTGCATGAGTTTAAATATCAGCCCTTAAATGTTGCTACAGTTTACTGAATAATAATAATAAAAAATTGCTTACCTGGTGTCACAATCTTAAAGTAATTAATTGAGCTCTTAACTGATTCATAAATCATTTTGCTGTATTCTTTAGTTGACTTAAAAGTGTCACTTTAATTTTACTTCTTAGGCAAGGTTATGTTAGTCTAGATATGAGTGAAGACTGTTATATATTTCTTTAAAACAAACTAAGGAATGAAGCCAAATTTCCTCAAAATTACCTACTGCCTTTTAAGGCACGGCAACCTTTAATGGTCAAGCGTTAACAACACTGTAAAAATCTCAATTATTAACTCAATCCTAAAACAAAACATGTGTCATAGCAATAAGGCTTAAAGTAGAACTCTCTGGGGATCTTTAATATGAAAATGATCACACACCTGCACTTTTTTCTTTAAATTCATATGCATCTATGGTACTATATGTATTAAATTTAGCTGACCTATACGCTCACAAAGCATCCTTAAGCTCCTTGCACAGGGGATGTATAAATCAAATGTGAGAGTAAACTTATAAACCATCCACTAAAGTGGTATTAGAAGTTAAGGTTTCTATTTGCTACTAACATTGTTAAAAAACGCAGTTTTATTATTGGTGTTTTCAACGCATAAAAAGTATATAAAAGGAATATAGCTTGAACCCTTGTAAAAAGAGGCTATTTTCTAAGTACTTATTATCTCCAATTAGTGTCAGGCACTTTTAAGTATGTTAGAAAGAAATTTTCTAACTCATTTTTTATATTGGAAGGATAAGGTAATGAGCTTAGATACTTGAACACTAAGATTAAAATGCAGTGGTTCCTAGTATTAGCTATATATATCTAAGAAAAATTTATGCTATTGTATATAATTTAGAGGTTTAATTTTTTGATCATGCTTAAGCTAGTTAACTATTTCCTTATGCTGCTACATTGGAAGCTTCTCTTACTCTATCAGTTTAATAGCATTAATGTCCTAAAAACTTACAATATCCAAATTCCTTAGCTAATTTAGTCTTAAAACTTATTAACTTTATTGAAAAAGATAGGCTTTAGTAAAGTCAGTGACAAAGGGTATAATTTATAATTAACTAATGCCTCTATGCAAAGGTTTATAACTTATGTATTGTTTCCATTATTCTGTCATCAAAACAAAGAAAAAGTAAATATGCTTGTTACCAATCAATTAAGGCAAAAATTGTTATATAGCTATTAATTAATATAAGCAAAAAATTACTAAACAACTTTCTTTTATATAATACTATTGTCACTGCATCTTTTACAACAGCTTCACTCAAAAATTACATATTAAGTCATTTAAAAAGTAAAACTAGATATATACCTTGTATAGTTTTCTTAAAACCAAGATAAATATTAACCATATTAGTGTAAAAGTCAAGGATTTATATAACCTCCATGTAGAAAACTCTTTTCTACATTGATATTGGAATGAAATGCAGCTTTTACTAGAAAACAATTAGTTAAATCACTACAAGAAACAAGAGTTTATACAATTTTAAAAACTGGTTTAATCATAAAAGCAAGTTATACTAATATTGACCCAGTTTTCTATCACAATAAAAAAGGTCTATGAGTTTAGATAGGGGCTCATTATTAAATATTACACTATATTTTCTAAAGGTGACTAAAAATCTATTATTAGAACAAGAGCTTAAAATAAAAATAAGAATACAATTGAAAACAAGAGTAGAGTATTATCAGTTTTTCTTTCAACAAACAACATAGTCCCATATTGCATTATTTTCTTAAAATGCATATATATTGTCTTATTTGAGATCATACTTCTTAATAAAGAGATATCTAAATGTTAAAGTGCTTTAAAGGAGTTTAATCAAGTACTTATATCTATATACAAATTTAACATTGAATCAGCTTACTCTTAGTAAATAGCATTATAGAAGCACTTCTGAGAAGTTAAGTTAACAAGCTTAGCCAAAAAATGCACACTCAGAGATTGTTATTTTGTTTATTCAATCTTATATTGTCAATAATATGGTTGTTACTACAAAGTACAATTATAGCCATTAGCTATAACTTGAGTGCTACGATAAGCATGATCATATATTTGATATAGCTCCTATTTATTACAAACAGGACTCTATAATAAGCAGATTTATACATTCACATTGGTAGGGTGGTTATCCTGGAAGGATAATTCCTGATTCCATCCTAGTGCTGGTTTTATTCAACACATGTTCAAAAGTTTCATTGGCTATAAAAGACTCTCAGTGTGGTATTTGTCCCAAGGTCAACCCAGCTCAATTACTTTTATACATTCAATAAGTAGCTTAACCAAAGTCTATATGGTGTGCAATATTTTCATTGAAAAGTACCTTCCACATTGCAAACTGGCATTACAGAGACATCCTGCAAGAACTTTATTGAATAAAAAGCTAGATGGTTGACAACGCTCTATAATAAAAAAAACTAAAAGAGGCCTTTGTTAAAAGTTTCTAGTTATAGAAAAATAAAAAAAAACATGAGATTAGAGTAGAAAACAGCTTTTCAGACATTTATTATAGACCCTACACTAATTTTTGATGCACACAACTAAAAAATGAAGAAGAAAGTGAAGAATAAGGGGAGGATACCCCAGTGATAGAATAAGGACCTCTACCACTGCCTCCCCAAGTTCAATTTTGGGACAGGAACTTTGGATAGGGGATGATTATGACTGTGTTGACGTTGCGCACCAATGCCATGAACTGAGATAGCAAATAGCAAGGCGGTCCATGGAGTTCCTGGCCTATCATACACTGTGCATGGAGATTTTCCAGATTTTATCCTCCATTCCCATTCATTCAATTTCCCCTCAATCAGTGTGGCATTATCCCCAGGTCAGCCCACCTCGAATAAAATAAAAAAGAAGAAAGGGAAGAACAAGCTCTTGATGAGCTATATTTATAGTAAACTTTTTTGTAGAGCTTATGCTTTAATTACTTTGTGTAGTTAAAGCAAATATAATTTGTTTATAACCAGGTATTGAAAATCAATCAATATTTTACTAAACCTCTTGCTATTGTAAAATCACTGCAAAAAATTTTATAGTATAATAGATTTTGAGATCTAACAAAAAATGATTAGAAAAACTTTTTGGTACTTTAGTTTTAGCTTTAGAAATAAAAGATTTTAAATAGTTAACTATATGTTGGATAACGTGATCCTTATTGCAATTTAAATTTTAATTATCTCAGGATAAACTTTTGCCTTAAAAAACTTATTTGTATTTTTCTAAACTTGCCCTTTTATTACCATCATTTAAGATTTTTTAGAAATTTTAGGGGGATATTGGGGTAATTTATCATATAGTTTAGTGCATTAGTTCTTTTTTTGACGGGTAAGGCCACAACACTATATTCTATATTTTGGGAAGATACTCGGTGATATTAAAAAAAACTCTCTACTGAATTTATTTGCATTTTGGACTTACTTATGTTCTCAACATTAGTAATCATATAACAACCTATGACATCACCCTCTACTCTTGGAAGAAACTCAAAAAATGAAAAATTACATCTGCTAAAGCAAAGTTTATTTTGTAGATCTGGTAGCTATATGGATAATGTGAACCTTTAGTAGCAGGCCCCACATCATAAGGTTTCTTTTTATGAAACTCACTCATCTCTAGGTCGCTTGCACACAATTTATGTAAAAATACAACTGCTTCTAGTCTAATCATGGCTTTTCCATGTTAACTGATGTTGTAATCAGGTCTGATTAACCACCTGAATATCATAATTTTATGCTTTTAATTTTATTATGGAGCTAATAGGTATATTTTGAATGTGAGTAATTAGTAGTTAGTAATCCACGCGGCCCTAGACTAAATAATTAGTAGCTTAAAGTATTACCCTCAGTTCAGTAGATCCCTTATACCTTGTCAGCACAATCCTCATCCCTTTTACCTATTGGTTTTCATCGCTGCGGTCTTAATACTAAAATTGATTCCATTTCAGTTCATCGAATTCACATCACGTATCCCCACATGCCAGCATAAAATATTGGTAGTAGGGTCATAAGTAATTATCAAGGCATCCACCAATATTTCATCAAGTTGGTGGATTATTTTTTTCGAGAATATACTTTAAGCTCTACCTTCCAGTTAATTAACCCAATTCAAATAGCTCATTTTACCCTAAAAATTTTGGGGTGCTGCTTGGTACTTATAGACGCTTCAAAGAGAACGCTGGTATACCAAGCATATATAAAAAGGAGTGTCAATGGCAATGGGACCTTTTTCCAAGAGTAAGCTGTGAGAGCTCACTATATATAAAGTTACTTGTAAGAGCCCATGAGCCTCCAGCAGTATCTGATACTATAGGGTGCTTACTTTTATTTATTAAATAAAATCCCTATTACAGTATATACCGTTTTGGTTTGAAATTGGTTGAAAAGCTAACTACTTCAACAGTTCCTTGTGATTGTTAGGTATATAGCTTGTGTTATGAAAATATGAAGCCGCTGCGCTAATTTCTCATGTGGTGCTCACTACAGTGGCTTCACCTTATCCTTTGATTCCAAATTTATTAATATGAGCTCTGAAATATTAGTTGCTGAGACCTCTGACGTAGAGGTAGCACAATCTGTTGAGACATTAGGGGCTGGCCTGAGGCACTGCCAAATTATTACTATCAAATTCAAGTATTGAGCAGACGTGAAAGCTCACGTTGGCTGGCTCTCAGATATCCTGTTAGGCCATGATTGACATGTGAAAAATTTAATGGAAGGCATGAATGAGCTTTCCACTCTGTTACCAGTTTATATAAGGAACATAATTCCTTAAGTGAGGAATTTAAATTCAGGAACATACTGTATAGTCTTTAGTGAGTGAAAACAGCACCCTGAAGACTGATTTTCAGGCCATTAACCTACTATCAATTATGATGAAAAATATGTTACAGACGGAATGCTGCCATTTTTCTGGCATGATGAGCCAATTTAAGCTGGCCATTAAGCAAGATATATGACATGGTAGACTGAGTCAGGATGTTTTGGAACCTCAAAAGATAGGACCAGAGGTTAGCCCTTCCGTTCTGATTGTTGGTACTTCTGGGCACTTATTGAATACAGAATATTCACATCGTCTCTCTCCCTTTCCAGTAGCTAGTAATTTGGGAGGTCAAGAAAAGCCATCTCCAGGCCCTCAAGTCTGATTCCACGAAAAGCAAAACTGGTTAACCCCATTAATCTACATAAGTTCAACAAGAATACAAACGTGCACAACTCTATTGACCTCTTCAAGATTATCATGGATGGAGCATCTGAGACTGCTAAGATGAAAACGGTCATGAATTCACTAGACTCTGACAATCAGAAATTAATTATGCCCAAATTAAAAAAGGCTGGCATGTCCTACCTTAACGTGAAGAACTTAAACAAATGAATTAGGTTATACTGAAAAGATGAACACTAGGAAGATGTGATTTCTGTTTACCTTGTTCAAACAAAACGAAATTATTCAAATATTCACTGCGCATTTTTATTTGGAGGCACAGACGCTATTTTGAGCTAACGTTTTAAATAATTTTATACCTAGATTGCCCTCCGTTGCACCTGTGGCCCTACACGGAATTGTATAGGATATTAATACCAGTATTAAATGAGGGGAACGATATAACCCATATAGCGATTTAACTCCATCATTGTATAGTTACTTTTAAAGCGCCAAACCAACATTAGCAAGTGCCTCGTGACTTGCAACCTGCAACTATATCCACTAAATAGCAATTATCTTGGTCCTCTGACCTTGTTTTGATTGATCTAACATTACCCAGGTCAATTGTTTTTATTGTAAGGACTTGGGCCACTATGCAAATCGCTGCAAAATTGTATTCTAGACACAAGGTTCAAATAGCAAACCCGTTGTATAATAAGAGTTTGGAAAGGCAGGGTGGAGTAGAACAAGAATTTTTTACCTCCGCCCCTTTCCAAAAATCTCATGTATGAAGAAATCTTAAAATTTACAAACCATTAGCGGAAGACAACAAATTACATGCCACATCTGGCGGGTCAGCAAGTATGTGTTGATGATTTAGTAGTTAATCCTAGTCGCTCCTGTTGGAAAGCCAAAGGCGATTTGGCAACAAAAGGGTAATGAAACTATATGCACAACAACTATAGCAACCTAAGCTCTCAGTTGACTCAAGTGATACCCCCAAATTACATGAGGTTTAAGTGGAGAAAACTGTTGAAGTTCTAAAGAAGTCAAGTCCTAATTAGGTGAGGAGATTAAGTTTTGCTTAGACCAAGCAGATACTTTGGAGGTTCACACAATTAATGCTTATGATGCTTAATTATCCAGGTGCACTTATATTAATAAAGTAAAAAAAGGTAAAAGTTAGAGAAACGTAGATATTGGGGCCCCAGAGAATATAGTGTCTACCAATTTGGTTAAGAGATTAGGCCTCGTGCCAGAATTAAATTATCAGAAAGTATATGGTATGGCAGGACCTCATACTGCTACGTCAGAAGGAACCTAAAATGCTCTGCCACTGCGGTTCAGTTCCTTAGAGTCTTCTTCTTCTGCCATTTTTATATAAAATTGCAGTATGACTTCCTTTTTGGAATCTCTTTTATGAGAACTTATGGAGTCAAAGTTGATTTTAAATAAAACATGCTAGAGAAAATGGGACAAACACTTCTGCTGTTTTATAACTGGAATGACGGGATCCCAACTTCAAAACGTCAAGGAGTAGTTAAACTTATATTTGAGTATGGACTAGTGCCTATTAGGTATCAGCAGCTGTGCGGTCATACCCATTGATTTATGATCAGATTGTGGAATATAAAGGTTTTATGCTATGCGCTAACTGTAGCCTGACCATTCTAGTGGGCTACCAAGTTATTATGAGGACTGAAATTATTTTATAATCCCCTTAGGGTTCTATGGTGAATTTTTTTATAGTTTTCTCAATCAAAATATGAACCAATCGCCTTTTTGGGGATTATCTTGTCTGACCATGGCGAAATTCTTAATACTGCTAGAAATCTATATGCATATTCCATGAAGATTCAGCCACATTTCATGATTGCGTTTGTAAATTTAGTACCAGTTGAAGATTTTCAGAACGTACATGAGCTTGGTCAACTTGATGAAACAGTGATTGATGACAACAATGAGGACTCTGTTTTCCCTTTAATCTCATAAGAGCCTTTCAGGGTTAACTGATACAGAAAGGATCAAGCGCTGGCTCTTTTTAAGGATACAGTTATTTTTTTTTGTGAAAGATGTCTGTGATTTGGGATGTGCACAAGATGTGTTACTGTCAGAGAGATGGCAGATAATGTTTAGACAGGCCTGCAAGTTGGGATGCAAAAGCACCCAAAAGGCGAGCCATAAATGCCAGAGGCATTGCCTCTCAATTGAAGTGAAGTATATGGGGAGATAAGTAATAATTAAATCCGGTTAGCCACAAGCAAAAAAAGAAACCAGGCTGCTGTGGCTCCAGAACCACCGAGCCTAGGTGTGGGGAATTGCGAGATTAAATTGGGTAGTATGGGGCTCCCCATAAGAGAACAAGGTATGACAACATTAATGAGGAGGCGGATCCTCACTTGGAGTGGGGATAGTTGGGCCCACAGAATATTAATAATCCTGCAAGTGAATGCCATCTGCAATCAGGGAGAATTACACGAAATTCTTAACTTGATAATCCCAATTAGCTATGGTAGGGACTAAAGTTACTATCATGACTGGGATTAATCAGTTGATATGAGGCTCATGAGGCCACATTGGAGATGTCGCAGGGGTTCAGCAAAGAAAATTTTGAAATAAATCAAATAAAATTAAAGCAGGAAGATTTTTAATGTATTTTTAAGATAAAAAAATTGACTATCAATTATTTCAGTGTGTTATGACGATTAAAAGGACGGTTGATTGAAATATAGCTTGGAGAAGTGTGGGATTGGGGCCCTTGAGATTTGACCTAACACAGCAAACTTTGAGCAAGAGGGAAAACTGAACTTATTATAGACTGGCTTTAAAAGAATTAGCATGTTCTGAGTCTCTGTTGGTTTGTTACAGATGCCTGAATTACTAATTTTCTTCACTTTCGATGGTAGAGCGATGGCATCTCACCTGATGGGCGTGGGAACCTCCCAAGGCCACCCCACATAGGGGCAGTCCCATGATGTTGAGGAACTGGTTCAGGGAGCCTAACCCACCTGCACCCAGTCAAACCAGCGTCCATTTGGCTAAGCAAGATTTATCAGGCGGAAATTATGTTGCTTTCAGGGAAGGTTTCAAACCGGAAGCATCATTTCCCAATGGCCAAAGCCATTAGCGAGCTTTGCTGACGATTTGACACTTGACACTTCATATACCAAAAGTAAGCACCCATCACGCTATGTTGCTGAGAATTTGGGTCTCTTGGGCCTTAATGATGAAGGTTTGTTGCCATTGACTTCATGTGGACCTTTTGCCCCAAGGGATGCAGACTTTCTGATATCTTGGCACAAATTCCCTAATCTCGCCATACTAATTTGGCTTATGTAAATGTGGGGATGGGTGGCGGGGTCCTCAAAGGAAAGCTGTTATCCATTGCTTGTCCACCACATGGGCGAGGTCACCCTGTGAGATAAAGGGGGCAGCTGTCTCTCTTGGACCCCTTTTTGATGGGAATGGGAATGCCACACAGTCCAAGTAGTGGGGGCGCTACCCCAGACTTACAATTAAATTGTACAGATACTGTAAATCATCCGCTAATTCGCCTCTGTCTGATTAGACGTTCTAAAGTGGACCATGAGGTAGTTAATGTCAAAATAAATCGTCCTGTACAGAACAAAAGTCTATTGCCCTCTAAGAGTCCTTAGGCCTCCCAGGTAGTGATCAAGAACAAAATAGGGCTCTAATCAGGTGTAATAGACTAACGCAAACTCAACAATATTACAAAAAAGGATTCTCATCCTTTACCAAAGATCAATGATGTTCTGGGCCGCTTAGGTGGAGCACAATAGTTCTCTGCAATGGATCTAATTTCCAGTTATTTGCTGATAGAGCTGCCTCCAGTGGGACAGGAAAAATGCGCCATAATCATGGCTCAGGGTCTCTATCAGCCCACCAGAATGCCACAAGGACTGTGAATCGCCCCATGACTTTTCAGCGGGAAATGGGTAGTATACTGAGATATATTATAATACCCTGTCTCCAGGATAATTAAACAATATCACCGTTTTTTACAGAAAGTTTACAGATCATCTATAACATCTAAAAGAGGATATTCGCCAGCTTGCTTAGGCTGATCTTAAGATCAAACCTCATAAGTATAATTTGGCTTCAAAAAACTGGAATATCTGGGGTTTACCATCAAAAAACATGGCTTTTAGCCCCAGCTGATGAATGTTGACGTGATCAAATGTCTGGCTCAGCTGAGTAGCAAGTGCAAAGTTCAGGTGCTCCTTGTAATGATCAGTTATTATCTGTGGATTTTATAGAAAATTTAAGCAATATAAATGAGCTATTGTTCAACCTTATCAAGGACATAGTATCCTTTAAATTGATGTTAAAATGTCATCTCATCTTTTGGTAATGACAGACTTTCCTTACCCAAACGCCCCTGTCACTGTACCTAATTTTGATAAATTGTTTATTGTCCAAAAAATGCTTCTCTTACTACCGCCAATGTGATGTTATCTCAATTTGATTCTGAATGAATTGAGCACACAGTTGATTTTTGCAGTCAGATGTAATGTGGGAATCCAGAAAATTTTAGACTTGCTTATCCTGATAACAACTGAATTTCCACAAAAATTTTTCAAACTAAAAATTACTTTTAAACAAAAGTAAAGTTGGGTTTTTAAAGGTTTTTATTAGGCGCGGAACAGGAAGCAAAAAGTCAGTTTTTTGATACTACCGCCCAGTATTTAAACTATATAGATTATCAAGTGTCAAAACGCATTCAATGAGAATGTTAGTAATAGCTTAGTAAGGTCCAAATTAGGGAATATGGAACTTTGACCTTTTAGAGCACTGGAGATATGTCCTTTTGGAGCTCAAAAAATTCACTTTATTTTGGTAAGATGACTGATGCAAAGTTATTTTTAGTAAAGACAAACCCGTGGGGTAACAAATTGACATAATTCAACCAAACACCATTAGATAAAATAATTGAACCTTGGGGGACCCCCACCAAGCCTATAAAAGGGGATAGTCACCAATTAGGTTTTTTAATATAACTGGACGTAGCTGGGAGAGGAACCTCTGATGGACTTTCCAGATTCTGCCACGTAATTGGGAAAAACCAACTGACCAATCTCGTGCTAATTGCCCATATGGTATTAGTAGAAGTGTTACCCCGATTCAAGGGGTTCCACTGAGAATTGGCCAAAGTCTATTGGCTGATACCATCATTGTTTTTATTCAAACAACTCTTATCCCCATCTCAAAGTTATAAATGGCTGACATTTCTCCCTTATAGCCCAAGTTGACCTAAAACATTCTTTTCTTTAAGCTGATATGGCAATTGTCTGACATCAGCCCCCCTCAAGAATGTTTAGGGAAGAATAGGGACTTAGGAAATGGCCATGTATCCAGTTGATAATAAGCCCTGTAACTAAAGATTTGATAGAATATTCCACACCTCTCTTGTAGGCGATAATGAAAGGGCCTTTTCAGATTGACCCAAGCTTACAACTTCTAGGAATGATGCGGTTATAGTAGTATGGGACCAGGTCAGACACTTGGAAATAAGGTATAGGGTTTGAAGCTCATTGGAAGCCTGCCCTTCTTTAGTAACCTTTTTAGCTAAGTTAGTCATAGCCTCTGATTGGAGCTGGGTGATGCGCTAAGCCAATTTTATCATGGTTTTCTCATGTTAATCAGCTCTAGAAGAAAAAAATACTTTAGCTAAGAGAGCAGGTTATTAGGCTTCCGCCCATACCAGACAAGTAATGTGGACATTTTTAGTATCTGGTGATAACTAATCTAGTATGCCATAAGAGGCTGGGTAGGTTGGGTCCCAGTGAAGTGGACCATAAGGTGTAATTTTTTGTAAAATGGAGATTAAAGTTCCATATTCTTTCTCTACAGCCCCGTTGGTAGATGGATTATACGGAGCCAGAAGAGCTGTTGAGATCCCATGGAAGTAGCCAGGATTTTGACTACTCTGGAGGTAAAATATACAATTGTCACAGAGTAGTAGTTTCTTCAACAGCTATGATGAGTGGAAACGCTTTGATGTAAAAACGTGGCTGTGACCTTGGCGTTTTGGGCCAGGAGAGCCACTGCTTCAACCCGCTTAGTAAAGTGGTCAATGCCTACTGGGATAAATTTATTTTCACCCATAGTCTGCAGGAGGGGACCTAATATGTCTAGGATGATGGTGTGGAACGGTCGTTGAGGGGTAGTTGACTGATACTGGTATTTAGTCTTGAAACTAGATTGCTTCTTACACATGAGACATGCATCCAAGACTTTGACAATTGTTTCCATAATTCACTCCCAATAGACCCATCTCAAATTCACACATAGGTTTTCTTTGCTCCCCCATGACCTAGGATGGAGTGAGCTTCTAGGATAACAGGTACACGTTCTAAGGGCCAAAGGTAAGTCAGCCACTTTTCCCCACTTGCTTGTACAATTCCCATTCTCCACTTTGGTGTTGCGGTAGTGCCAGACTAATTTTTTCTACAGGCTCATCCTCATCCTCCCAGTCGTTGGGGGGTCATTAAGAGGTCATATAGACTCTCCGCCTCAATATTATCTAAATGCAGGACTGACAGATGAGGTAACCCATCACATTATTTGATGGGTCCATCATGGTGTTTGATCTTCATGTCATAATGCTGGAGCTTTAGAGCCCAGCGATCTAACCAGCCAGTAGTATCCTTCATGTTTTGTAACCATTTCAATGAAACGGTGTCTGTAACTACAGTGAAGGTAGTACCATAAAGTAAAGGGCGGTAGTATTTTACATTTAACAGAACAGCAAGGCACTCCTTTTCAGTTACGCTGTAGTTGCATTCTGACTTGGATAGCATCTACTGAAATAGGATACAGGATTATCAATACCTTTTTCATCAAGTTAAACTAGATGGCTCCAATGACATAGTCTAAGGCGTCTGTAAACAAGATAGAAGGTTTTCCATAGTTGTGGTGCCTCAGGATAGGTGTTGTTGTAGCAGTTTCTTCAACGTCTCAAACGTGGCCTTCTGTTCAGCGCCCCAATGGAAAGGGGTGTTCTTACTCAGTAGGCGGATGAGGGGTTCTCTGAGTTGGGCAAACTTATGGATGAACTGATGAAAATACCCCATCATCCCTAGAAATATCTGAATATCCCATAAATTTTTAGGCGAGGCTCTTTTCAAATCGCTTCATTTTACTTTATATAGGTTGGATTCCCTCTTGAGATATGAAGTGTCCAACAAATCTAATTTCCTTTGGAAGAAAGTACACTTTGAGGGTTTTAAATTGATATTTAATTCATGTAAGCGTTGAAGCACCTCTTTTATGTGATCAAGATGTTTGTTAAAGGTTATTGAGAACACTGTGATGTCATCAAGTAGATGATGACACAATTTAACTTCAGGTTCTACAAGATATGGTCCATCGTGCGCTGGAAATAAGCAGGTGCATTGAACAAACCTTGATGTAATTAGGTGGTTTGGAAGAGCCCTCAATCAAATAAGAGCACACTTATCCTGGTTTTGGAAAGATAGGTCCATTTGCCAATAGCAGCTAGTTAAGTCCAATGAGTAGAAGTTAGATCTGGAGAGTTGTGCCAGGGCATCGTCAATGCTGAGGATAGGATAGCTTATTCTTTTTGGAATGTTATTTAACTTGCAGTAATCCATGACTATCTGATGACCTCCGTTCTTATTTTTGATTAGCAAAAGGGGGAAGACCAAGGGCTTTGTGAAGTAACTAGTAATCCCGCATCTAGTAATGCTTGAGTTCCGTCCTCAACTGCTGTTCTTCCACCTTTATCTTGCGGTAAGTATTTGACCAAATAGGACGGGCACCACCCACTTTAATGGAGTGACTCCAGTCCTTCATATAGCCATAGTCATCATCTGATTTGGAGCATATGTTGCTAAATTCTTCGAATATAGTGTAAATTTTTTCAAGTTTATCTGGGGCCAGCTCATTTGAGATATGGAAATTGGCAAAGTACATAACAGGTTATTTGTTGGAAGGCCCATATCCAACGTAGAGCCAATGAAGTGAATTTGTTCAGAGTCCTCCACAGGGACTAACAAGCCTCTGCCAATCTCCTGGTGTTTTCTTACAACTATGTCCTTGTCAGTGAAGTTCCCCAACAGAAGAGTAATATGCCTCTGGTAGGCTGGGTATATGATACCAGGCAATACCCAAGGCTCCAAGGGTCTAATGACCTCAATACTTATGAGGTGCAGCAAGCAGCTGTATGGGATTTGGAGGGTGATTTTCGTGTCAACCACTAGTTGTTCACTTGGATTGATCACTACCTCATCTGGAGCATAAAAAAGGAATTCTTTCATTAGAATCCTGTTAAATCACAAAAAGGCTCGCTTGATAATTAGAATCCTTCGCTCTTAATTAGGATGAAGTTCAGCTGAATGACCCTAGATATTGCAAGTGGCTTACAGTATTTTCACTGTTCAGAAACTCACTAGGCGTATTTAAATAGCCTCAACTCTTCTGGTCGAATTTGGGCTTAAGTTTCCCTTTGTAATTGGGAACTTCTTCTGAGGCAGGTATAGTTACAAGATGGGGATTTGGCACTTCCAGCTTGTCGCCACTTCTCCAAATAAAGATTCTGATAAAAACTAGGAAAGAGCTAAATTAAAATATCTTTATAATAGTATATTTATTTGATAAATAATCATTAGGCCAGGCGCCAGTATTTATACTCTAGGGCATCTCCTGGCCACATTTAAGCACGCAATTTCAAAAGATCATTTTCTACCTCAGTTTGACCCTTGAACAGATATGACTGAGACCTATTGCTAGGTTTATTGGTGGCAAAATACTCTCAAATATGGGCGGATTTTAGGGGCAAAAATCACAATAAGAACATGCAAAATTGTACTAGATTCTCTTGATTTGAGTTTTTTCATACTGATGATGAAACACATCCTCTGTGAAATTTCTGAATCGATTGAAGTAGATGATGTACCCCTAATTGGGACATCAGCAGTCCTCTCTTGATAGCACTAGGTACTCCCTTTAGAACAGATCATGTGCAAGTGCTATTGTGCCAATTACATAGATCAACATATGAATCCGCCATATGGTGGAAAATTATTTTTTACATCTGTCTATTTTGTCAATGGGACTTTTAGACATTATCTTTGGGTTAATCCCAAATGATTTCTTATGTGGAATGTTTGATATTGTTTCCAATATTTGGTACCAATTGCTGAGCGTTGGTGCAGTGATAATCAGCCATAATGCTCAAGTAGATTTGGCCCAATCTTATGATAAAGTAATTGATCGAATTAGCATTAGGATAACTGGCCCAAGCTTAATAGCAATAGGCTTGAAGTTGAGAATTAGAGTATTAATTCGAGTATTGGGAGGATAATCAGCCTGATATGTTGATTGTTTAAAGGTTTATTTTTGGTCAACCACCAGTATCTGACATTTCCCCCCACTTTGACCCAAACATAAGCCCTGAAGTTCCCAAACTAGCCTTTGTTGATGTATGTCATTTGTTATCTTCAGGCCAAACGCCTGACAAGTCTGGATTTGGATCTTCTGTTTGGTAACTTAGGCCCAAATGACCAATGAGTCTGGACTTGGATTCTCTAATCCTCAAATGTGAACTAAAGCATTAATCAGGTTTAAATTATTATATATTTACTATATATTTATTTTTAATTGTACTGCTTATTGAACCTTCTTAGGAATTTTGCATGGACTTGGTTGTATACATGACCAGTCCTGATATCCTCAATTGTGTATATGAACTTAAATGTCTTCTTAATTGCTTCAAATGAAACTACCCAGATGCAATCTAACTTTTGAAATTGGCTCAGTCCATGGGTGTTGCAAAATAGAACTTTATTGCTAACCTTAAATTCAGCTAATTTGTAGTGATTCCCTAAGTCCTTTTGATGTTCAGCCTTTTTCATACAAAGCTGTTGCTGAAAGCTTGAGCTTGTAGTTTGTTTAAGGTATCTGCAAGCTTCTTGACGCATTGAGGATAAGTGTTTTCTCCAGAATCCTCTAGGGCCAAATATAGTAACATTGGTAGGGCTGGATGTCTTCCATATAATACTTGAAAAGGGGACGTCCTGGTTGACGAATGGAAGGAAATATTGCAGGCATATACTGCCAAACTTAGATAAGCACTCCATTTGGATGCTTTGACTGAAGTTGTTTCCTGATAATTTTCACCAATGTTCCGTTTGCGCGCTCAACTGCACCATTGGTTTTGTGATGATAGGGAGCAGAAAGCACATCTCGTACTCCCATTAATTGGTTGAGCTTGGCAAGCACATTGGCGGTAAAATTTGTTCCATTATTGGTCAAAGCGCCTGATGACATACATGCTTGTGAAGTATGTTTTCAAGAATTACCTTGGTATAGTTGCCGCTCCTGCTTCCCAAATAGTCTTGTCCTTGACGCATTTGGTCAAGTGGTTGATGGCTACAATAATATACTTGGCCTTCATATTGCTTCTTAGAAAGTGGGCCAACAACGTCAATAGATACAGTGTGCCAAGCAAACTCGGGCCAAACAAACTATTAAGATGTGTTTTTTTGAAATGATTTTTTGCCTTTAATCCTCTCAGCATTCTAACATTTCTTGGATGTCAAAATGCATTGACCCCCAATAGTAAAACTGTTTCAGATGCTCAATCATCTTTTTGAATCCGCCATGCCTTATGGCCTTATGCGCCACCTTCATTGGATCTGTTTGGGCTGAGGGTCTTAGTAATATATACTTCTTGCCCTCAACAATCTTGTAAAGTGTCCTATTTTTGATGGTTGAATTTTTTTGTAGATCCAATAATATTTTTGGATGGATTTGGACTCATCTTGATACTTTCTGCTGATCATTTTTCTTAAGCAAACTCATTGGTGGCCTTACTAAGTGTTACAATGCTGGTAGTTGGGATAGGCAATCGGTGTACTGATGTTTTGCCCTAGCTCACTGCTCAATTGTGTATTCATAAGCTCGAAACTTATATGCCCAGTGGGCTAATCAGCCCTCAGGTTCTCTTAAGCTGTTCAACCATCTTAGGGAAGCATGATCAGTAACAACTTTAAAGGGTGCAATGAAGATAGACCTGAAGCTGCTTGAAAACATATATGAAAGCTAAGTATTCTCATTCCATGACTGTATAGCTCATTTCATAGATATTTGAGGTTTGACTAGCGAAGGCAACTGGATGTTCATTACCATCTTCTCCAACTCAGGATAAAACAGCCCCACTGCTGTTAAAGACTATAAAAATTTACTTAGTTGGGTTATTATTTGCAACAACCCTAGTAATATTTTTACTGCACAGGTTCAGTTTCCTCGTTCACTTTGACTGCGTTGTATAGTAGAATGGATTATTATTTGATAATACTATGATGACTATTGTCTGCAGTTGAGTATGAATTATTATATATTAGCCCAACTCTTGGCCAGTATTCCCAATTAAATACTTAAGATGTTGTAATTGTAGGGGTTTGTTCCCTCATGCTGTACAACCTGATCTTTGCTGAGATTCTCTGGTGACAGTCTCTTCAGTCCAACACACAGTCACAGCAATCCTGGATTGTGTCTCCTTCTTCTCTAGATCCCCACTCAGATCTTTACTCTTTTCTAAGAGTCTTCCAGTTATTGCACACAGAAATAGTATCCTTGAGAAGAATAGCACAATGGAAGCTGATGATAATCTACTTCTTAAACTATATACCAGATGAACAATTTAGAACTATACTCTGTTCTTGAAGTTACTGTTTTTTAGTATAGTGAATCCTAGGAAAATTTCAGCGGAGATTTAGTCGTCTAACCCTCAGTTGACACCTCTTCAATGAAATGGCAGCCATTGCTGTTGAATCACTCATCCTCGTCTTGGAAGCAATGATCTTCCCCACCCTGACTAGGATTCCATCGTTGGACATCCTTAAGACCTAAATGGAAAGAGTTAGAAAACGTGTCCCTAACGTTTTCCTCTTGATCTAAACAAATAACCATATTTGGCTAGTGACCTGCTTAGGTAATGGGACTTATTACCCATTAAGGCAGGTCGCGCACCAACCAATTGATTCACCAGTTGCAGGTGGCATCACTCGCCTTGCAACTTACTATTTATTTCCAATCAGTTGGTGATGAAACCCAACCAATCCCAATTGGTACACCTACTAGTTAAACACTATCAGATGCCCCTATTTTGTCAGCAACTCCTCCCAATGAGAACTTAAGTATTCATTTGGATCAATCCTCAATGGATATGATCATGTGAATATCCCAAAATCCCCCAAACGTAGTTACTCCAAAACTCGGGCCAACTGATTTCCAATTCAATTTGCCTAAGGGAATTTTTCCTAGCGATCCCTAATAATCTAGCAGGCTGGGTATATGGGCAAAAATCCCAACACATCCCCCCCCTTGACTAGATTTCCAGCAAGAAAAAGACTGAGGAATGATATTACCGCTTTGGACACTTGGTCAACTACTTCATTGGTCCAAGTGGACTACACTCATCAATATTCAACGCTGCTAAGGATGACCTTTGGCATATGGCGCTCTTCCTCTTCCTCCTCGCTACCACCTTCTCAGAGCGTAGTACCCACGATCTACTGTCATGCCAGGCTAATCGATTTACTTGTGATGATATTAGTCCAAGGATCTAGTTTCCCCCATTAGGGCATATGACTTACTGTCATATTCAGGATTCTTGGTCCGGTGTCATTGATTTCCTGATTTTCTCCTCATCCTAGACAGGAGACTCTTGCTGTTGATGTTCATTTCATGGCTCAATTATTAATACTTATTTTTATTCACCCTTGTTATTTTTCTTATAACCTCTTGGCTCAGGTCATTCCTAATTCTTCTCTTGGAGAGCTTGTCCCATTAATTTTGAGATTAATTTCTCCAAAATTGGAGCTTAAAGGATTGTAGAGTACATAATGTTGACTTCCATATAAGTCTGACATCCCCCCTCTTGTTCAGCTCATATGTCAAATTCTGAGTCGTTATATCAGAAGCTTCTGAATATGTCTTATCAAGACCTCTGTCTCTTCCAGCAGATGAGTCAGGATGCTCTGCGGTACCTCTTCTATGG
Organism: Massospora cicadina; assembly: GCA_022478985.1. NCBI lineage: Eukaryota > Fungi > Entomophthoromycota > Entomophthoromycetes > Entomophthorales > Entomophthoraceae > Massospora > Massospora cicadina. The sequence continues at coordinate 63,392 of JAKSZP010008330.1, forward strand.
TCCTTCCAGGACTCATATGCCTAGTCTTGCACCAATAGCTAGTCCTTCCATCGAATTACTGGAAATGGTAAATAATCCCTCCAAAACCAGGCTTGCTATCATATCAAACAACTCTCAGCTGAATCTTCCTCTTCCATTCAATTCCAGAGTTGGATTTCGAAACTCTCCTGGATTTGGCTCCTTTCACTGATGCAACGACCATCATTGTAGATGCTCCAGAGATTATGCCATTTTCTCCTGATTACTCATTTCTTGCCGGGTCAGACCTGCTTCCTGAGTTCCTCTTCCAACTCAGACAATATTACAAACCCGCAGTTCTGGCTACTGAGCTCACTATTGGTAACAGTATTCACTTTGAGTTCCCCTATGCTGAACTCTGGGCCCAAGTCATTGAGTCTTTGTCCCTAGCACTGAATCCCTCTGATCTTGATAACATCCTGGATTGGGATACCACCGCTTATGCTCTTTGCTTTGCTCGTCAAGTTCTTCAAAGTTGGCTACAAAGCTTCCAGCCTCACCTGAGTTTCACCGCTTGTTCAGCTTTAGCTTCTGAGAAGCCCATAGTCATTTCTTGCAAGATGCCATCCGCTCCCTGCACGACTATCTCTTCACTGGCATTTCCAATTGGTAGCTTCTGCTGATGGCATTGATAGGGGGCATGATTTGGCAACCCCCTTCAAGCATCCCTTATTCATTGCTGTCCCATATGTCTGGTGCTCTTGATAAAGCCCATCATCAGGCGCTTAAGATTAATCTTCTAGCTCTGGTAATGTATCAGTTTACTCAGGGTTATTTGCGAATGCCTCTTCTTATACTGTTGCTTTCCTCCCCACTCCAGGGTTTCACAATTGGCTTCATCCAAAATTCAATTTCCCTTCCCCTAGTCACTTTCTCGCAGGGCTCTGCATCCGCTCAAAGAATGTGGTTTTGAGTAGGTCTAACCCTCTCTAGCGTCTGATCTCACATCAATTTCAATGGGCTGTTCATTCCTACTGCGATCCATCCTCCCTCCCCCAAGAGGCAAAAGGCAGAATCATCCTAGTATCGAGGACAATTAATAAAGATTAAAAATTATAAAATTATATCAGTTTTCTCTGTGCAGTTTATAATCTTTATTCTCTTTTCCCCAAATTTTTTTTATCAATTTTTTATCTTTATTCTTCTTTTTTCCATGGGAAGTGACTTTTTTTGGTTCAGCAGTCCATCTTTTTATTTTTTTCCCTGAACTGGGTCCTGGGTACTTAAACCTGCCAGTTTTTTATGGTTCAGAGGTCCTTTTTTTGGACTTGACCTAATCATCAGTCCATGACCAACTTAATGGTTCATAAGTCCTTAAGGAACTCTTTTATTTTTTTCATCAATCCATCACTTTAGATACATAGTATGGACTTGATTCACTCTTCCATCCAAGAAGTCTTGATGGAGTAGGTATCAGTCACCATCTTGGTGATTAGTTCAAATGGACTTGACCACAATGCATCTAGTTTGTTTCTTCTTCCAAAACCATGAGTATTGCAATAGGCAAATCTTTACCCTATTTTATATTCTGATAAGGCCAGTCAGTTCTTATTGTCCGTCAATTTCGCTTGTATCCTTTTCTTCAAAGTTGTATTAAATGCTTGCAATTGCATATATCAGGATATTTGTTAGTTGGTTCAAATATCGCTCAGTACTCATCCCCAACATAGGTTCCACCACTAAATATAAAATTGGTGGCAACGCGGCCTTTCTCCTTTACAACAACTCAAATGGCATCTTTCCCATCGCCATATGATGACTGATATTGTAGATGAACGTCACTGAACTCAGGTACATTCCCCACATGGAAATTCTTCCTGCGACTAGCTTCCTCAGTGTCGCAGCCAGAGTTCCATTCACCCATTCTACCAATCCGTTAATCTCTGGCTGGTAGGGTATTGACATGACTCCTCTAATCCCCATTATCTCAATCAATCTTAGATCACATGAGATGTGAAGTTGGTCCCATTATCGCTATGCAGGACCTGTGGACATCCATGTCAGTACACTACTTGATCCAGGATGAACCTCACAGTAGTGGTAGCGTCTACTTTTGTTAGGGCCTTCATCTCAACCCATCTCATCAGATGGTTGATGGCAACTATAATGTACTTGACTTCCCCTGTGCTCATTGTCAGCGGTCCCATTATGTCAATGGACACCGTGTGCATGGCAAATCCAGTAAGACCAGTCAGTATCCAGTTGTATTCTTATGTGGTTTGTGCAGCTGGCACTCCACGCAATAAGCTAGATAATCCACGACATTGTAGTTGGTGGATTTCCAGTAACAGCAATGGCAAATATGATTGGTTGTTTTCCTCAGGTCTCCATGCCCAACAACCTTGTGAGCTGCTTGCACTATAGCTGCTCTTTCCAATGACTTCAGGAATAATAACAGCTTCCCATTGATTGTCTTAAAATTCGTCCATTCATGGTCTTGGTGTTTTTCATCGCTTTCTGAAGCGCACCTTGGACTTCTAGGGGCTTGTACCTGATTTTTACGATGACCATACTCTGGAATAGCTCATCCGCCTGTGGGTATATCATCTGGACCATTGGTAACTGTGATAAGCCATCTGCATTCTGGCGAGAAGCCCCCACTCGGTGTACAATCTCATAATCATAATCCTGGAGCTTAAGTGCCCATCAGGACAGTCATCCTTCTGGCTCTTAAATTGTGCAGCCAATGCAGCGAAGAGTAATCTGTCACCACTTTAAAGTGCGTTCCGTGGATGTACACCCAAAACTGCTTACATGCATAAATGACTGTAAGGCATTCATGCTCAGTCACGGTGTAGTTCCTCTCAGTGGCTGAGAGTGTCCAGCTAAAATACACCACTGGATGTTCGTCCCCAAGTTTGTCTACTTGGCTTAGTATGGCGCCAATCGCCAACAAAGCATTGGTTTTGATAATAAACTCCTAATCAAAATTCAGATATTTAAGAATTGGAGAATCTATTAAATACCAGCATAGCTCATTGAAGGAGTCATGGGCCTCTTCATTCCATACAAATCCTTTTTTGGATCCTTTAATAAATTAAATAATGGCTCGGCTATTTGGGTGAAATCCTAAAAAATCTTCTGTAGTATCTAGCTATACCAAAGAACACTTGGATGTCTCAGACACTCTTTGGTACAGCCATCCATTCTATTGCTTCTATCTTCTGAGTTTGCAACTGCAATCCACAGGAGTTGATTACAAATCCAAGATATTCCAACTCTTTCTTCAAGAAGCAACATCCTCGGCTTAATCTTCAGGTTAGCCGCGGAAAATCACTTAAATACTTCTTCCAAGTGGTGTAGGTGATCAGTAAACATCCTACTGAACACGTTTGTATCATCCAGATATACCAGGACACCTGAAAACTTCAAGTTAATCAATATTGCATCCATGGCTCTCTGAAACATTGCAGGCGCATTACATAGACCCTGGGGCATCCTTGTCAGTTGGTATAGCCCCTGCACATTGATAATCGTGCACTTTTCCTGGTCTTCTTCTGGAAAGTCGATCTGCCAATATCCTGAGATCAGATCCATTGCAGAGAACAACTTCACTTCTCCCAATCGATTTAGTGCATTGTCAATCCTCAGTAGGGGATATGAATTTTTAATAAATTTATTCAGCTTCTGGTAGTTAATCACCACCCGGTTGGATCCATCCTTCTTCTTCACAATCAGAATTGGACTCACCCAGGGACTTGACGACGGAACTAGAAGCCCATGCTTCACTAGTTTGCTGATTTCATCCTCAACTGCTGCTTCAGCAGGTTTTGATCGTCAGATCAGTCTCATCCTGATTGGCAACTTTTCCCCAGTGTCAACCTTGTGGATCACATATCGTGAAAATCCTAAATCATAGTCATCCTGAGAAAACACTTCCCAATACTTTTCAAATAGTTTGTGCACCTCCTCTTGCTGGCCTTCTGACAAATCAGCGAGTTGCTCTTGATCAACCAATAGATTGATGCTTTCAGTTACCCCAGCTGGTAATCCCATCTCATTGAGAGTCCCAAAATCATCAATCTTATCAATTTGACCGTCAGGATCAGATGAACAAATGCAATGATTTGATTCCTCTTGCTCTTCATTGGTTTTTTACTTAATATTGCCAGGAGAACTCGAATTTCTCCATGGCTCGACATTATTATCCCAGGAGCCACCCAAAGCTCCACTCTGGACTTCTTCCAGGGGCTTCCGACTTCTCCATACAACAGCTCTGGAATCTCCAATGTCAACCCTGTGTTGACTATCATTTGCGATCCTGATGGTATGGTCCTCTCATTCTTGATCCTTAATGTAATTCCCCAGTTTTCTAGGATTACCGCCTGCATTTTGCATCACTTTCTACCAACTAATTGGTACCAAATCAGGACAATGCCATCATTGTATATTAGATTGATAAAGTTGTTTCTCCTATTTAGTGGAGCTTCATCATCCTTCTGATATACCAATGATAACGTCTGACTCAATATGGTCAACGTATTATCCTCAAAGTTACATTTAACTCCATATTTTTGTAGAAACTCTGTTTCAACCAGAATGACATAGTTTTGGTCAGCCAAAACTATTGCTGGCACAGATACCACCAACGACCTGAATCATAGTGGGCACCATGTTATACACTCCACAGGAGACAGTGGTGTTTGGCCAAGCTGTCCTGTATTCCTTCTTATGTTCCGAGTCTGGCGAGATCTTCATCCTCTTTACCAACTGAGTTATGACAATATTGATAGGCCCTCCACTATCAACAATCGCCCTCACCTGCATTCAATTCACTTGTATGTCTATATAAGTACACTCAGAGTATTGCAATATAGTGTTTACAAAGTGAATAGCGGCAGTATTAGCCAAATCTAGGGTATGAATAATTTGCGCCAATAAATCAGAAAACAATTCGTTTATCATTTTAAGGTGGATCGACAAATTGGCCTCATCTAATTGGAATTCAGATAATTCTTTCAGGAATCTCAACGGTTCAAATCTTATCCGCCAGTTATCAGGCATATGGCTGGGCAACTTCTTTGATTATCTTGGGGTCGATTCTCTTCGCCCCAGCTCTGGTCATGGCATTTACATCCAAATTGACCACTTGATACAGCTGATACTGCTTGTCATCTACAAACAGATCACTGATATCAATTTCCTCAATCATAATGTCAGGAGGAACATGCTTCTCCGCATCTCTAGATCGTTCCCCATCTAGGCTGTGGGCCCTTTTCCCAATTTCTTGGTGGGTGCTGACTCTTTCTCCTAGACCACGTTGATCTGATCCTTTAGCTTCTTACAGTGCACAGCGAAATGGCCTTTCCTGCCACATTTGTAGCAGACTCTTTCTTCATATTCAACTGTCTGAATTTTTTGGGCTTATTTCCTGGCAAAAGTTAATAATCATCTCTTTAGCTCCTTCATTTCCCTTCATGGGATTTGTATTGCATAGTGGATTAAACTTGAAGCTTCTATTTGGGGCATCAAATGTCGCTCCCAAAATCTTCAAATTATCTACCATTTGCGAGGTAATTATTTCTGTTGCAAATATGGAAGACATCATGCAATGTAAATTGTGATAGGGTTGGTGGGCCTTTTGCAAGGCGATTCTGGCACTAAAGTCGTCCAATACTTTCGCTCTGACTAGGATCTGTGACTCCTGGTAAAACTGATTCGTGAAGAAAGCTAGAAATTCATATCTATGGAACTAGATTCCCATAAAGTCCTGTTTGCGCTTTGATATGCACGTTGGACTCCTGAACTCTTTCATGATAACCGCCTTTGCCTCAGTATACAACCATCTGTCCCCCTCCAGGTGAAGTAACACTAAGTTCTGACAGTTGGTGTCTAGGCAATTCATGAACGTCAACGCCTTTCAACAATCCCTGTAACCATACATGGTCATGTCAAACAGTCAGAAAACGCTGGGGCATTATCCCAATGGAACGTTGGCAATTTCAGCATTGCCTTAAATTCCTCCAAGTTATCTCTGACTGATTCACTCGGTTTGGCCACTCAGCTAACTTGAGGAGTGACTTTGGGCGTCATCTCTAAAAAGGCAGCAAAAGTGGGTGGCGTGTTCCTTGGGGTATTCAATTTCGCAAGTATTGTTGAGGACTTCTTTCTTTGGCATTGCTTGCCATATCTGGCTCACAAACACATTTGTGAGCTTTAGGTTCCTCCATTTGTTTATTAATCGCTCTATATCTGAGCCAAAATTTCTTAAATTAATGCGATCTGCTTCTTACTCCAAATCAGGTATAAGACCTCTCAAACGAGGTACCCTTCTTTCTTCTTCAACGCATTATTTTCCCAAGAAACTCGTCCCTAAAGCTTGCAACATTATCTATCCCTTCCTCCACCTTGGCAACTTGCTCTTCCAAGGCTGCGAACTCCCAGTGGTCTGCTGAGTTTAGGGCATTCTGGTTTACAGTGGCTAACTTGGTCCTTAGTTTGCGTAACTCATCTTTATATGTCATTTTTATAAATTCTTCAACTCAACTACCCCTCTAGTGAGCATCAAATAGTAAAAATTTACTTGAGGGTTATTATTGGCAACAAACCTAGTAATCCTTTTACTGCACAGGTTCAGTTTCCTCGTGCACTTTGTCTGCATTTTATAGTAGAATGGATTATTAATTGATAATAGTATGACGACCATTATCAGTAGTTGAGTATGAATTCTTATATCATGGCCCAATGCTCAGCCAATATTCCAGATTAAATACTTAAGATGTCATAATCATAGGGATTCGTTCCCTCATTCTGTCCAACCTGATCTTTGCTGAGATTCGCTGGTGACAGTCTCTTCAGTCCAACACACAGTCACAGCAATCCTGGATTGTGTCTCCTTCTTATCTAGATCCCCACTCAGATCTTTACTCTTTTCTAAGAGTCTTCCAATTATTGCACACAGAAATAATATCCTTGAGAAGAATAGCACAATGGAAGATGATGATAATTTACTTCTTAAACTATATACCCTATGAATAACTTATAGCTATATCTTGTTATCATAATTTCTGTTTTTTATTATAGTGAATTCTAGGATATTTATAGTAGGGATTTGGTCATCTAACCCTCAGTTGACACCTCTTCAATGAAATGGCAGCTATTGCTGTTGAATTACCCATCCTCGTCTTGGCAGCAATGGTCTTCCCCATCCTGGCTAGGATTCCATCGTTGGACATCCTTAAGACCTAAATGGAAAGAATCAGAAAACATGTCCCTACGTTTTCCTCTCCATCCAAGCGAACCAACCATAATTGGCTAGCGACCTGCTTAGGTAATGGGACTTATTACCCATTATGACAGGTCACTTCGCCAATTGATCAACTCGCTAGTTGCAGGCAGCATCACTCGCCTCACAACTCACTATTCATTTCTGATCAGTTGGTGATGAAACCTGACCGACCCAATTGGTATACCTACTAGTTAATCACTATCAGATGCCCCTATTTCATTGGCAACTCCTCCCAATGAGATCTTAAATATTTGTCTGGATTGATCCCCAATGGATACGCCCAGGCGAATATCCCAAAATCCCCCAAACGTAGTTACTCCAAAACTCGGGCCAACTGATTTCCAATTCAATTTGCTTAAGGGAATTTTTCCTAGCGATCCCTGGTAATCTAGCAGGCTGGGAATATGGGCAAATATCCCAACAGGGATGCGTCAGTTTGGACAATAAATTCATGATCTAAGTCCAGATATTGAAGAACAGGCGCGCCCCAATAGGGCTGATCAGAGTAGGTTAAATACATACTGGCAAGCTGGAGATTAGTTGAATGGGACCTTATCTCTAAGTAAAATAGAAAAGCGGCTCCTCAAGTTGTGCAAAATCGGCGATAGAAAGGCAATAGTACCTAATCATGCCTAAGAATACTTGGATATTATGCTTGAATTTGGGCCAATTCATTTTGGAGATGGCAACTAACTTAGAGGGTTGGGGCTGAAGACCTACTTTGTCAATTACAAAGCTAAGGTATTCCAACTGATCTTTGAAGAACTGGCACTTTTTGAGCTTGGTTTTTAAGTTTTTAGCTACTAGACTTCTGAAAACCTCCTCTAAGTGTTCCAGGTGGTCATCAAAAGTGCGGCTGAAAATGTTGATATTGTCAAGGTACACTTGTACACATGACAAATTCAAATCTCCCAGAATTGTGTCCATAGCCCTTTGGAATGTAGCTGGGGCATTGCAGAGCCCTTGAGGCACTCCTGTCGGCTGGAATAGGCCCTCTTGGGTTATAATTGAACAGTTCTCGTGATCCTCTTCATGAAGATTTATTTGACATTATCCGTTGATAAGATCAATTGCTGAGAAGAACTTCACACCCCCTAGCCTATCCAAGGCATCGTCAATTCATATCAGAAGGTAAAGTCCTTTTTTGTGACGTTGTTTAACTTCTGATAATCAATGACTACTCAGTTGCTTCCATCCTTTTTCTTCACTAAAAAAATTGGTGCCACCCATGGACTTTTTGAAGGCACTAACATGTCACGATCAAGGAGTTCCTTAATCTCCTCGGATACAGCTTCCTCTGATGATTCTGAGCGTCTAATAGAGCGTAATCAAATTGGTTTATGATCTCCAGTATCAATATTGTTAATGACAGCCTTAGCACATAATAAGTCAAAATCATCTTTTGCAAATATTTCTCAATATTTAGAGAATTGCTACGGATCTTAACCTTTAGCAGATATGGTCAGGTTGATTAAATTGGCCATAGGGACAACATTATTGATGCTGAGTAAATCCTTATTGAGAAGCCCTAATTGAAAAAAGTTCCTAACTCATGGAATGAGTGAATTTACATGGTAGGAGCAGATGCAGAAATGCGATTGTTTAAAGTTTCTTTATGGAGTTGGGCCGATTTTGCAGGTTTGCACATAAGATATGTATTTTATTGGCCAGGAATGATAATATTAGGGGCAATGTTTGGGTCAAATCAAGATTTAGACCATGATTGTATACTTCATCATAAAGTCCTTCTAGGATATTAATTGTTAGTCCAGTTGGGATGATTACTTGATCTCTGGATGGCATAGTAATATGCTGATTTGACTGAAGTGTAATGCCCTTTGACTCATTGATCTGAGTGGGTAGTGATTTTATCTTTAACCACGCTTTGAAATACTCAATTGGGATGACTCCATCTTTGTAGACCAGATTTATGATTAGGCTGGGTTTCTTTTTCTAAACTGCCCAATTCCAGTTATAGTAAAGCAGAATATCCTGGCCAATAATGGTGAGAGAATCGTCCTTATTATTGGTAACAACTCCATATTTTCTTAGGAAATTAGTACCAATTAGGATATAATAATTTATATTTGACAACACTATAGCAGGTGCTGTTACTACAATAAATCCGAATCTGAGAGTTAGGGTACTGTATTCACCAGCGATTTAGTTGCTGTGCTCCAGCTGTATTATATTTCTGACAGGGGGCAACATCAGAAGCAATTTTCAACATTTTAAAGAATTTTGTACAGAATATATTGATAGGGGCACCTCTATTGACAATGGCCCTAACTAGCACCTTGTTTACTGCAATGTCCAAATAAGTACATTTGGAGTAGTTTTCAGATGTACTTATTGTGTAACTACTGTGATTGCTGCTCAATTCCAGGTGTGATTTCATACTTGAGAAAATACTTTGGAAAGTTATCTGCTAAGGTTTTCATAGAAAAGACTACTTGTACGTTGTTAAGAGGAGGTAGGTCTGTTGAACATACAGGTTGGAGGTCTAAACCCTGATCAATAATCTGTTTTGCATAAGGTTTTGATAACTCTGCTCAGGCTTCTTTGGTAATTTTCAAGGGATTAGTTGCTTTTGCTGTGGCATGAGTAGTGACCATCATGACATCATTGGCCACAATATGATGAAGGTTATCTTTGGCGACATCTTCAGCCCTAAAGAGTTTGCCAGAGTCAGGTGGAATGGTTTGGACATTGGTAAGGTTAGAGCATTCCACCTCTACTCCACCTGCTCTTTTCCCGCCTTACTATCACTGTTGATTTCTAGAGCAACTTTGAACCCAGGCTTTTTGTTGGACTGTCTATAACGTTTGTTAGCAAAATGCCCCTTTTGACCACAGTTGTGACATGTAATCGGCCCTGTTGGCTGCTTTTGTTTGAATTTTTGGTTCGCAGATTGGAAATTTTCCCCTAGTCAGACATATTGTTGTTTTTTGGGCCTGAAGATCGGAACTTTTGCTGATCCTTGGGATACTTAGGGGTATTGAAATTACAGGAACGGCTTCCCAAGTAATTGATAAGCTCTTGGATTTCCATGCTTCCATTGAATGCAGGTATCATGACATTGTGCAGTTCATGGAAGGGCATAACTACATTTTACATTGCAATATTAGCGTCAAACTTATCTGTTATGTTGCACCCACGCAGAATTTGTGCCTCATGAAAAATCTGTCATCAAAGTCCTTAATAGTTTCATTCTGCTTGAATTCAATATTAAGAAGCTCTCTTTTTCGGGATTTTAATTTCCCAGGCCCTTCAAACTGTTTTGTCACTGCAATTTTGGCATCCATATATAGGACCAATCATTAACCAAATAGGGCATAAAGAAGTCAAAGCTATGGGCATTGAGTGAGTTAAGCAGTGCTGATCCTTTTGCATGGTCTGATGCTCCCCTCATGGTTTTTAAATAGCTTGAGGAAAGAGTGAACATTCCAATACTTATCAAACTTTGATAAATTCAATAGTTTAAAGTCATTTCTCCCTGTTTCAGCATAGGGGTTGTACTTCTTTCTAAACGTCTTGGTGTATCATCATTCAAAATTGGCTCTTTTTCCCGTTGGGGAGTATATGGAGTTGGGATTAGTGCCAGAACTCTAGGCATAGGATGGATGTTCAAAATATCAGTTTCTGCATTGGTATCAATTTCCAATGATTCAATTTCATGATATTGCTCTGAATTACTGGATTCCGATGCTTGAATTTGGTCCTTAGTTGTTTTTCCAAACTGATTTTTGCCTTAATGAGAAGAGCTTCTTTTTAGTACTAGATGGTATGAGAAGAGCTTTTTCCCATTTCTCTTTTTCAAGGCTGGGTGAGCACTGGCAGATTTGCTTTTTGAGGGATTTGAATTCTTTTTCAAGATTGTCATACTTCTATTCAAATAAAGTTTGATTGGACATTATGATTTTAATATTTTTGGCCATACTGTCTATTTGGGAATTTGCAGTTGATAACTGTATTCTGAGTTTCCAATTCATTTGAGTAATTTCAGTATTTATGGCCTGTAATTTTGATACCACAGTCAAATTTTTTGAAATTTCCTCTTTTATCTAGGCATCCTCTTCATCCCTATTTGGAACAGCTAATTTTGTTGCAAGGTCTTTGATGTTTTTGTTTACAGTATCCGGCTCAGCCCAAGAATAATACTTGAAGTCATCGTGCTTTGCATTTAAATCCAGATGATTTCTTCATCCTGAAGTGGCATGTATGATGAGTCATTCTGTCTGATATAATAGGAAATTAGAATGAGGTTCCAGTCTTTGACAGCAGGTATTCATGTTTTGTACCCATTTGTGTGATAGCTCATAGTGAGCAAGAACTTCTGAGGCTATCTTAAGAATTCCTTTGTTTAGAAGCTCCTTGAGGGTGTTTAATCTCTCATAAGCTTCATTTGCAAGTCCTGTATTATCCACAGTTACTTTTCAGACTTCAATAAAACTAAAATTTACTTTGTCCAGTAGAGCATTTCAGGAAGATTGTTCCTCCCCATGCACACGGTAGATTTCTGTGATTTCCAGATTTTGTCTAGCAAGGATTGCTGGGTATAATTGATTGATGGTTGAACAAAGTTAAACAGAAATTTGTTAGTTGCTTGACTGTCTGTGAGACTTCTGGCAAGAGATGCCATGGTTGCATCGTGGTGCTTCATCTATATTTCCATCTTGAGCGCCTGGTCCTTAAGGTAATAGAACAGACTGAAGGAAAGATTGATTTGTGAAGTTCTAACCCTAAAACCCTGATATAGAGTTTTCAGCATAGCCTTTACTCTTTCAGATGTAAGGTCAATTGGGCTTGTTGTATCTACATGAGATCCCTCACAGTGAGGGATCTCATTTAGATACAACAAGCCCAATTTACCTTACATCTGAGCCTAGATAGCTGGTATTAAAAAATACGAGTTTTTCATGTCACTAAATTCCATCTCATTGTCACTTTCTCGTCTAAATGAATCTTCCAGAAACTGGTTGTGTGAATCCATTTCAGAGAGTGTCACCAATTTTGAGTGAGCACCAGTTGTTATATCCCGAGATTCTCTTACTTAATAATTAGATTCCTGCATGCTTAATTGGGAGAAAGTTTGACTAAGTGATCCTTAATTTACAGTGGCTTATGGTATTTGGACCGTTTAGAAACTCACTAGGCATATTAAAATAGCTCCAACTCTTATGGTCGATACTGGTCTTAATTTTCCCTTTGTAATCAGGAACTCTTCTGAGGCAGGCAAAGGTACAAGATGTGTGTTTGACACTTCCAGCTTGTTATAACTCTCCAGAGAAAGGATTCTTATAAAAACTAGAAAGAGAAAATAAAATATATTTTTATTAGATGATGTTTATTTGATCGTTCATTAGGCCAGGCGCCAGTATTTATAACTCTGGGGCATCTCCTGGCCATATTTGAGAACGCATTTTCAACAGATTACTTTCCACCTCAGTTCAGCCCTTGAAATGATACAACTGAGACCTATTGTTAGGTTTATTGGTGGCAAAATACTCTCCAAATTGGGAGGATTTCAGGGACAAAAATTGCAATAAGAACATGCAAAATTGTCCCAGGATCCTATTAATTTGAGTTTTGTCATACTGCTGATGAAATACATCTTCTATGAGATTTCTGAATCGATTGAAGTATATCACATACCCCTAAT
>JAKSZP010008331.1:0-76141 GCA_022478985.1 Massospora cicadina
TCCCAGGTAAAGCCCCCACACGCACCATGGCATTTGCAGATGACACTGCCATTGCATTTGGCTGCCCTGGGGATGTTGCCCTCGCTGCTGTGACCATTGAGAGGTACACCAAGGCGTCCAACGCCATGGTCAACACCTCCAAGACAACAGTTGTACAGGTCGGCTCCCCCACCTTCCCCCACCATTTGGTATTGAACCTGAGCGCGGTACCTTCCGTCACCTGGGCGTTCTCACCAACCAACAAGGAGTTGCGCTAAAAGACAATGAGGACTTGCTCCTTGCAGCAGTTAACTCCAGGATTGCCAGCTGGAACCGGCGGCACATCACCCCCCAGGGTCGAGCTCTGATGGCCAATGTGTTCCTCCTCTCCAAAGTCTGGTTCCTAGCGCACGTCTGCCCATTCACAGATGCCTTTTATACGCGGCTCAATGTACTCCTCCGCTGTTGGATCTGGGGCTCAAACCATCCACCAATAGCCCTCTCAACCATTGCCCGACCCTGTAATGAAGGGGGCCTAGGGCTTCTGGACACGCGATCCCACGCCACCACAATCTTCCTGAAGTTCCTATGGCCGATTGTCTGCTGGGACGCGACCCCCATGCCCCAATGGGCGCCCGCCCTCCGCCAGTCAGTGTCAGCAGCTCTGGGTCTTCCTAGAGCATCTCTGACCTCATTAGGGAGTGGCTCACAAACCACCCAGGCCATCGCCTAAAACCATCCTCATCCCCCTACTGGAACCAGGCTCTCCTTGCCCTGAAACGAGTAGGCGCGCGGATCCACCATGCCTTCCCATACAGAAGGGAAGGCCCTGGCCTCAGCCCACGTCGCCATGCAATTGTGCACAATGGACAAGTTGTCACAACTCGCCTCAACCCCCAAGATCGTCCTCCCATCCGCCCAAGACTCCTTGAGCTCCTCCCTCCCTCCGTGATATTTGACCTTAAGGAATTGTGGAAGGACGTCTATCACCCCATCCTGTCAGCAAAGGTGTCCAACACCTTATGGAGAGTGCTCCACTGTTCATACAGGACAGGGGACCGGACTGGCCCTACCTTCCAGCACCGAAGCTGCCCCCGCTGTGTGGAGCCTATTGACTCCCACCTCCATCGTTTTTTCACCTGTCCAGGTGTCGCCGCATTTTGGCCAAAGGCCCGCGCGCTCCTCCATGCTCAGCCCTGGTCTGGACACCCTGTGCAAGACCTCATGTTTGAGCAGACATTGCCTGGTTGCCACCGACCCCTCCGTGTCCTCGCCTATGCCACAGCCATCTGGACCATCCATAACTCCTTCCTTCGTGCTGCCTTTGACCAGCAGGTGTGGACCCTTCCACACATGATCACCCACTTTCAGGTACACTTTGAGATGGCCCTGAAGGTCTGCACTATGTCGCCAACCCTCCCCCGCTCAGTTGTCACTGCAGCACGGCTCTGGCGCGCAAACCCCTCCCTTTCTCGATGCCTCCTCCCCCTTCCTCGCCTCAGGCTCTTAGGAGCCCAGGCGTAATTCAATAAACATCGATGAATCCCCCCTTGGGTTGGGACCATCTAGTACTAAAAAAAAAAAAAGAAGTTCCCTTGTCAGAAGATTCCAACTTTAGAGGAAGAGTTGGAGGGAATAATTTTTTTCCTTGTATTAAAGATTTCAATTAACTTCAAAGTCAGAAAGAAGAGTATTGGCACCTGTCTAATGTTGAAGATATACTCAATTTGGTTGTGAAGAGCTCAACTAGGATAATAGTCTTCATACTATTATTAACCCATTCCTTTATTATATCAACAATCTATTAATGCACATCTAGACTCTGTGCAGTAAATTAAAAAGTTTACAGACTGTTGATATTGGCTTAAGCGTTTAAATTTCAAAAACACAGTTTTTAGGCTCAAAATAATACGGTACTGTTTGAGCCAAGTAACCTCAGTAAACTTGCAAAAAAGACACTTCTCAACAAGAGGTATATAAGATTATAAAATATTCAAAAGAACAATGTGGCATCAGGTACTGACAAAGACTCAACAGCTCACTATTATTTATGCTCTTCATGCTAGGATCTCTCTATCAACATAAGAAAAAGATTTTTATTACTATTAGAATACAGCCAAAATATTCCCCTTCCACTCACATTCCTATTGGTTCATTTTATGTATACTAAGCAGCACTCAAAAGTGGTAGACTAGTGAAATTTTAGTCAAAAATTAGGTTAAGGGAGCAAATTACTAAGGCTCAGCGTATTTCCATTAAAGTCATAATCGACTAATTGCATATGAGGTTCTGGTGGATAGCTCCAATAAAAAGGTAAATCCTCATACTGAATATTTTATGCTGGCGTGGGGGGCAATATAGGTTAAAGTTAATAATAAATTGGAGCGGATATAAACGCCAAGGCCAGGAGCCTAAGTGATTATTAGATTGAGCTAGTAAAATTTGCACCAGTGGGGTTATGGGATTTGATCCACTTTATATATAAATCTACGGTGCCAAGGTAAAAGCACCAAAAGTAATATAGTACAACTTTATCCATTCCCTATGAAGTCAAAGAACTGCATGCTCAAGACTTCTTATGCAAATTAAATTCTATCTCTAATTATCAGTTAAATATATTTTTTGAATTTATTGCATTAGATGTTGGTCAAACCAATTGCAAATTTTCCCACACTTGACCAAATATCAGGTAACAAAGATGAGTGGGGGACAGATGAGTTATTGGGAGCTAGAGGCCAGAAGGTCAGAGTTTATATAATACTGCTTCAGAAACTTAGCATGCACTCAATTGATAATATAGCCCTTGGTAGGAACTTTCAGAGTGTAAGCATCTGTAGATGTATTCTATAATCTCAAAGATCCTTTTCAAAATTTGTGCTAGTTTGCTGGTCCATCCAAACCCATGGTTACCATAATCCCAGACCAATTCCCCTATGCCAAAAGTAGGTAAAATCTGGAGGTCTTTGATATCACATGCTCTAGCCTTAACCTTTCAAGTCAGAGCATTTGAGTAAGCAGAACTTTGTAACTGATTTAAAGTTTGCGCAAGCTAATCCAGGTATCTACTATGACTCATATTCTATTGCAAAACATGAATACAAAAGTGGGGGCACCGCGGGATGCTTCCCATTTAGTAAAGCAAATGGTAAGTGCCCCATGGCTGAATGATATGCAATGTTGTAAGCAAATATAGCGGAAGGCAGGAAAAGGTTCCATTTGGATGCTTTTTCCTGTAACTAATTTATTAGAATCTCCACAAGTGTACAGTTCACCCATTTGACAGTGCCTTTGGTCTCTGGGTGATAGGGCATAAATAGTACCCCTCATATACCCATAAGATCATTAATCTTAGAAATCATTTGGGACATAAGCATTGGTCCCATTATCCATCATCAGAAAATAAGGGCATTTTTCCAATGAATAACTTTCTTGAGAATGAATTTAGTTATAGTCATGGCCCCTTAGTCCCTGGCCGCCCTGGCTTCCACTCAATTAGTTAGGTGATCAATGGCTACGATGATATATTAAAACTGACCAAGATTATGGTCAAGGGCCCTTCAACGTCCCTGGAGACAGTGTGCCAAGCCAAATTATGTTTAATCAATTGATAAGATGTGTCTTTCTTATAGGGAGCTTCCGCTTGGCATTTGTGGCATTAGCTGAGAGTCTCTTAATTATCATATGACATAGAATCCCCATATGAAATGTGATCATAGTTGTTCAAACGTTTTCTTATATTTACCATGGCATAACACCCTATAAACTTTAATAAATATATATCCATTCAGTAGGCCTAGGGAACAAAAAGAGTTTAATAACCTTATATAATTTTCCATCTTCTACAAAAGTTTTTTTACCTGATTTTGTCCAACATGCATAAAATCTTAGCTGTCATACATTCTGTTAATTAGAGTAAGACTGGGCTTCTAATCTGGTGTGCGAAAACCCAGTGAAATGCCCAGAATGTCAATGGCATAGCAGCCCCAAGGACTTGGAGGGGGGATCCTTAATTTTCCTGTGAGGATAGCAAAAGTTAATCAACGTACCAAAAGCCCCATAACAAGCCAGATGGCTGCAATGGGGCAATAGTGGGTCTTTCTGGGGCAACCCCAAGGGTGGGAGAGGCATGGATGATGACCAATCCTTCTTAGTTTGCAGTTGATGGCAATTGGTTTCAGTCCCTCAAGTTATCAGGTTCAGTTATATATATATATAAATCTTAGGTTCATTAAAAGTTTTTGACCTTTGAAAATGATCTGATTTGCAAATCAAGTCAAACAGGCTCAATAAAAATGTGGGTTGAGCTTGGGCATCATCTTTCAGTTGTTTTAGTGTTTTTAGCTTCCTCACAGATTCATAAAAATCATTGACGGCAGATCAATTTTTGATGTAAATAGAGGCAGATTGCCCAAGGAGCAATGTTCCAGATGATCAGTGACTAGGCATCGCTTCCATGTTGCAAGGATGGATGATCATCGCCCACAAATGATCAATTAAAATTAGGGGAGTTGGAGATCTCGCCTCATCCAAATCATGCCAAACTAGTGGTGGGACAACAAGGCGAGTCAGGTAGATAACAAGGGCCATTCTGAGTGAGTGTTTATTAGGCTTTTGGTTATCCATACTGCGCCAAACCAGTGGTGGGTCAGCAATCTGGATCTAGTGGATCTGGGAGACCTTATGGTGCAGCGGATTGGATAAGCAGGTCAAGAGCTTAACTTTTGATGCCCTCAGCTAACATGTGGCAAGCCACTGGATTGATGGATCAGAGTGGCCACTTAACGATCATTGATCCCAGAATGCTGATTGTGACATGTTTTAAGTCAAAAAATAAATTTTGGTAGGAAGTAGGCCAGCAGAGTCTGTGGAGAAGGTTTTTGGTAGCTAGATTTTTATAAAGCTGAAGGTAAAGAATGAACTGAAAACTGACCCTAGAAGGGGAAGTTGTTTTTTATACTTGGTGGTAAAAAGAGATTTTGGCGATGGCTTATATTTGGGCTAGCTAACGTGCTTGTGATGAGCAGCCAGGGTTTGAAGCTCATCAGATAGCTTACATATAAGTTCATAAAAACTCTAACAA
Organism: Massospora cicadina; assembly: GCA_022478985.1. Taxonomy (NCBI): domain Eukaryota; kingdom Fungi; phylum Entomophthoromycota; class Entomophthoromycetes; order Entomophthorales; family Entomophthoraceae; genus Massospora; species Massospora cicadina. The sequence goes on from JAKSZP010008331.1 coordinate 5,060, forward strand.
TATAATCTTTGGATAAGCGGTGGGGTACTCTCACCAATTTATAACTTGAGCGGATTAGCTTGGATTGTGAGCTTGGTATAATTGGTTTTTAGAAAAATTAATTTTGATAATTATTTAAATTAAAATTAAAATTTTTTAGGGAACCAATATTAAATTTATATCGGTACTCTATGACCCAGAATCTTGAATTATGTGTCCAGAACCAATTTATCTGACCTACTAACACTTTCCAAATTTTTGAGATCAATTTTTGCAGTTTCTAAGGGGGTGGGAAGTGACAGGTTGGGGACTAGATGAGGGTGGGGGTCCTGCTGGTGGCCTCTGGCCAGAACTACCTCCCTATAAATCCCTTGATCTTATTCACAAGGGAAGAAGCAGAAAAGGAGGGTAAAATAGGTGGGTCCTTGGGGGCCAAAGCAGTTACCCAGCGCTCATCAAAAAGAAGGGCCAAATCACCCTGTTAAACCAAGGGTTTTAAAGGTGCCTTGGGTCCCTTCTTTCCTGTGTAAGGGAACTTCCCATGATTTAGCCCAAATAATTGGGTTTCCAGACTTAAATCTATAGGCTCATTATCATTTTTCTGGATAATCATTTGGTGATATAATTCTTGCCCTTATTTGCCAGTAAGATTACAGTAGGTGACCTAGAGAGTCCATCTTTGTTTTGAAACTTGACACTGGGTTGATGTTGAATTTCAAAACCGCATGTTTGTAATATCAAAGACCAGAGGGAAAATTATCATTTGGGCTCTTTTGGGTTCTGCAACTAGTGCAAAGAAGTATGGTTGGTTACCACAATAAAATGCACTACATGGATATAAGCCCAAAATTTTTTACAAGCATAAATAACATCTAGGCACTCCTTTTTGGTAACGGATAATTCCATTAATGTTTATCCAAGTGTCCTACTGCAGCAAGCGATGGAGTGTTATTCCCCCTAATTATCAGGATGAGACAAAACCACCCCTACGGCAGTGAGGGATGCATCCATCTGTATAATGAGCAGTTTATCAAAGTTTGGATTCATTAGTATCAGCGCTTGGTTTGGCAAAACTATAATTGACCAAAGGCAAGTTGAAAGTTTTCTGTTCATTCAAATGGAGCCCCAGTCTTGAGAAGGGGGAATATTGTTCACCAATTTTTCTAAAATTCTTCACAAACTGGTGATAATAGCTGATCATCCCCAAGGATAACTAAATATCACTCTTGCTACTTGGTCGTGACATTTTTTTCATTAGCATTAACCTTATTGAGCTAGAGCCATAAGCCTTGTTAGTTAATGACAAACCCCAGATGTTCAAGTTGTTCATGGAAGAAATTGCTCTTATGAGTTTTGAATTTTAATTTGATCTGGGATAACCGGTTAGAAACTTCCTCTAAATGATGCAAATGGCTTGTAAATGTTCTGGAAAAAACGTCTATATCAGTTAGATATACTAACACATATGAGATTTTTGGATCCCCCAATATGCTATCCATAGCTCTCTGGAATGTTGCAGGAGTGTTAAACAGCCTTACAGCATCTTAGTGGGTTGGTATAGACCCTAGCCGCGATCATAGCGCACTTCTCTTGCTCCTCCTTTGGCAACTCAATATGCCATTATTCAGAGATTGATTCCATGGCGGAAAAGTATTGTCCACTACCCAAGTGGTCTATTGCATCATTGATACAGGGTAAATGGTAAGAACCTTTTTGGTTATATTGTTAAGATGTTGATAGTATATTATCACTCAATTTGACCCATCCTTTTTCTAATAACTAAAACTGGGAAAGCCCAAAAACTTTTTGAGGACACTAACATCCCCTGCTGCGCAAGTTTGTTATTTTCTGGATTATTGACTTCATTGGCAACCTTGGAACATTAAATAGGACAAATAAAAATCAGCTGATGATTAACAGTATTAATTTGTGAAACACATGTGTGAACATTCCAAATAGTAGTCATCTTTCACAAAAATAATACTATATCTGTTGAATAAGGCCAGTACTTGATCCTTTTTGTCCTCCATGAACCTTAAAAGCACTTTTGAGGTATTAGAGAGCATACTTCTTTACAGAATTGTCCTTAAGCCCAAGTTTCTCCATATTTTGAAACACATGGATATTAAAGCCTCTTCAACAGGTAAAATATGAACAAAAATGATTATCTAATGTCGCTTAACTTCCACAGATTAAGGATACAGATTAGCTAAAAGCACCTAAATTTTGCCATGGTCTGATGAAAGAAACTTGTGTGCAGTGACCGGTTCTAACTTGGATTGCTCAAATAGTGCAACTATCTCACCATATAAACCTTGGGGAATGGTTAAGGTAAATCCTGTTACTATTATACCTTGATGCCTCGCCAAAATGCTTAGGGTACAGCTAGCGCATTTGAGAATACCCTTCAATTTTATAATATGCATTAGTAACTTCAAAGTACAGCTATATAGCCGCTGATAATCAGTTGGTATTATAACATTCTTGTACAAAATGTTAACAAACCTTTGTTTTAAAGCCGTCAAAGCTGCATTCCATAAGTTATAAAATAGTAGAAGAGTTTGTCCCAGTAATTCCAACGTAATCTCCTTAAAATTGGCTTTGACCCCTTATTTCCTAAAAAAGAGTTTCTAATTAAAAAGTCGTAATATTGATTAGGGAACATGATAGCTGGAGCAGAATTTACTAGAGAACTAAAATTTAGCAGTGACGTGCCATATGCTCCTTATTAAGTTGTAGTCTGGGGACATGAAGTCCCATAATTTTGCAATAATATATGTCTGGATCAAGCCCCAATTTCTTCGTTAGTCAAGGGGACACAATATTAATTGGTGCTCACTGTTCATAGTATCTTGGACTTTGAGCTTATTTACAATCATATCATTATAAGACACAAAAAAAATAAGTAACAGTAGGAATTATTGTATAACGTTTACTTTGACCGCTTGACCTAGAAAACTCTGGAACTTTTTCACATAAATAAAGACTAGACTTCTTCAAAACCTCAATATGAACAGAAACTTGGACCCTGGTTAGCTTGGGAGTCTCACTAGAAGGAGTTGGAAACTAAAGCGGTTCAAACTGTTGTACATAAGGATTCAATACTACTCCTTCCGCCAACTTGGCAGTACATTTTTCTTGTGTTTGAGTGGTCACATCTATGCTTTTATTTGGCGACACTGGAATAAGCAAAGGCAGTCCAGAGTAGTACCCATGAACTTGAAAGGAGGTGTTTGGCAATTTATTCTTGCCTGAGATTTTGTTAGAGGATGCAGAAGTAGAAAATCCTAACTCTACTCCATCCTGTATTTTCCCACTTTATCATCATCCACAGAGTTCATAGCATAGACCTGAGGGTTTAAACCTAACTTAAGACAATGGTTGGTGTAATGGCCCAATTTTTTGCAGTAATTACATATAAACTAAATGACATTAGGTTTATCCAAATGAGGCTTATGTGGCAAAGGTAAATCTTTTTTTGGGGAAATGGGCTAATGCCACAGTTTACAAAGGCTCCCAAAAACTCTTGTTGGGTAACCCAAAAGAGACAGCGCACTTCTGGAAATACTTAAACATATGGGTGATATTTTTTCCTCATTCAAAATGAGAATTAATATCCATTAAACCTTGATAAGGCTCACAGGCATGGCATAGAGCAATTTGCGCATCAAAATCATTGATAAAATTAGCACCAGATAGTGTCTGCGCTTCCAAATAAAAACAATTTACAAAAGTTCTCTCGGTTTTATCTCCCATAAATTAAAATTTTAAGTAACTCAGTATTATGGGTCGTCATCCGTTACACCCCACCAAACTCCTTTGATGAGAAGGTCCTTGACGTTGTGGTATCAACGCTGAACTTATGTAATTTAGGCATAACTAACTCCTGATTTTTTTTATCCAAAAACTTATTACTGTCACCAACTTAGCGTTCTTGGACACCCCAACCATACTAATCTCAAAGAGACTAATAAAATTGTGAACTTTTGCCTTTTTATCAAACTTTGGTGAGTTTGAGAGGGGTGACATGAACTTAAGGTTAAGGCTGTTAGGGATGAAGGCCCTGAGTTGCTCCTAAATGAATCCCAAGTGATGGATATGAGATATAGGCGTAAAACAGCCTTAACTGCTGTTGCATCCTGAGTAGAAGCACTTACAGGATCTTATGTAGGATTACCAGCGGGGTTGCATGCATGTAGGACTGGAGGTTCACAAATAATTTGGTTAGATTGATCAGGGGGAGGTGTAAGGAGAATGTCTATGACTCTCCTGTTCCCAGCGTGGTAGTGCACGGTGTACAGGGCCAACGATAGGGAACTAGTTGTTAGAATAAAAGTTATTAGATCCCAGCAGAGAGTGCTGGAGCAATAAGAACTGAAGTAGAGGAGTGTGATCTTAAGGGTGAATAACCAACCAAAAATGACGCGGTGAACAGAGGGATAAGGGGTATGCGTCCCAGGTTGGAGGGAACTTGTGTGAACCAATGATGCACTAGGGGAGAACCTAATCATACTAAAATGGAATGGTAACAGCGTGAGAACTCCTTGAAGAGGTCTGCACACAGGATCATCTGATATAACATTAATAAAACAAAAAGTGGAAAAGTTTTTTTGTGAAAAGTCGACCAACAAGTAATGTTGGTCACAAAAAACCAAATTTAACCATTTTCAGGATAATTCTGGGTTTGCTGAAGTGGTCCCAAGCCTTGACGCTCCAATAGGCAAACTCTTCCATCCTAATTGGTAGAATACACCAAAACTGTCTTCACTCAAGTAATCAATTGAAGTTGTATTCTACCTAAATGCATAATTTTATAACTGGAATGGGTTTTGAACCCCCGTTCCCCAATCAAATCAAACCATCTTTGCTTATTAAATAACTCATCTGTTTTAATGCCTGGGCCAATACAGGGGCTGGGCGTTTTGCACCTCACTAGTACCAACCTGGGATTACTGGCTTGTACCCAGTGTTGGTCTAATTTGTGCTTGAGGTCAGGAGGGCCTGAAGTTTCACCTTCTAGGGCCTCCTGCCGCCCAGCCTTATCCTTGGGGTTGGTGCCTACTATCAAGTCATTCAACCATGACAGGAAGAGTCGCTGGCATTTCAGATGAGCCAATGCCTCAACGCCCAGAGCCAAGGTAAAAACCATAGGCTGCTCCTGCATACCCCATGCCTCATTGCCTTTGATATAACCTATCAGGAGAGGGTCTGTAACTCTCCAGTTTCCAGCGAGGAGGTGCACAGCGCACAGCCACAACGCCAGAGAGTTAATTTTCAGCATTAAGGTGAGAATAGCCCCACAGAGGGTGCTTGAGCTAAAGGAACAAAGGGCAAGGGTTTACAACGCGGTATTTATTGTTAGTAGCAAACATTGACAAAACTTGGGTGGGCCCCAAAGGGGTGTCCATATCCAAGATGTGCTCAGGGCTGGAGTGCTTGGGTGCCTCAGTCTGGAGGGGACCATGGTGGCCCAGTGGTGCCCCAGATGAAGTTGCAAAATTTGTACAGATAAAAGAGCTGTTGTTGTTCAAGACCTCTCTGAAGAGGTCCGCGCACAGCTTCACCCAAGTTAATATATAAAAACGTAACCTAACAGGATTTTATTGGAAAGGAAGATGACCAACGAGGAAGGTTGGTCTTGAGAAATCATATTTAAACCATGGTGAGGGAATCTTAAATTGGTGGAAGTGGTGCTAAGCCTGGGTGCATCAATAAGTGCATGCTTTCATCCAACTGGGTACTATACTTTGAAATTGTGACAAACTCAAATGATTCGTTGAAGGCAAGGCCAAACCAAGTTGGATGTTGGGTTCTCCTTTAATGGGGGAAGTCCTGACTAGGGGTCACAACTTGCCTATGGGTGGATACCAGATTGGGCTCCCCATTAACTAGGGGTAATCCTGATACAAAGTATCAGGGATCAGCCCTGATAATTAAATTCAAATTCAACACCAGCGACTAATGCTGAGGATGTTGAAACTCAATTGGGTCACAGCAAAATCCCTTTTGGCACTCGTAACCAATCAAGTTACCCTTTTGGGACCACCAGCAAATTATGCCAAGGATAGTCCTGCTCCCCTTGTATTATTAATTTAATTTTTTATCCTTATTTTGTCAGTTCCCACACCCAATTCCACCTGTTCACAATCCATCAAGGTTCCATAAATACCTCATGGATCATTTCAATAAAGTACCATTTCTCACCTATATCTTTTCCATTTTTAGCTATACTTTGGGCCTTAATAGCCTATTAACTCACTGGGGGCTTCAGGTCCCTGATTAATAGGGGACAAGTTGTAGTTCCTCCCCTAAAATCCTGACATTGGAAACTTTGTAAATTAAATGGGTTTTTAAACCCTCATTCACCAAGTAACCAAATGATCCATTGTTGTTTAAATGGTAACTTGTCCATTTTAACACCATTGCCGTTACACATAGCTGGGAATCTCGCACTTCCCCTGAACCAAACTGGGCATATCTGGCTTGCACCCAGCGTTGGTACAAGGTGTGTCTTAAGTCAGGAAGGTCCTGTAGCTTGACTTTTTTGACTCTTGGCGCCCAGCTTTGTCTTGTCGGTTGGTCCCTTCAATAAAGTCATGTGAACATGACATTACCCTATTCTCCTTTTGGGCTCCACCCCACCCCTTCATGGGCATTTGAAAAGGAAAAGTTCTTGTGATTAGGGGCCAACTTCATGTCAGTGACGGATTTCTTGGACTTAGAACCTGCAGCCTCAGTGAAACGCTTATGGAACACTTCAATTAAGTCTTTGGAATGGGCACAGTCATGAGCTGGAACCCAACTGTTCTCTGCTGCATCAAATCCCTTCTAGTATATAAGATACTCAAGTCATCTTCTTACCTGATGGGAGGCTACTATCTCCTCTATTTCCCACTCCAGCGCCTCATACATGAGATAAGCCTCGGGAGTCTCTGATGGGGGGCCCTCAAACAATGTAAGCTTGCTTTCATGGAAGACTGAAAGATTTGAAATGTGGGGAGCTCCAACTGGTATGATTTGTGGACCAACTTTCTGACAACGCGGTAAGGCCCAATCCTCTTTTGTCCCAGTTTTTTGCATAGTTGATTATTTGGTTGTTTTTGGCATCCAGCACTACGAGGTCTCCTTCCTTGTATGCTGGTCCAACTCATCTCTTACCATCAGCGTTCTCTGTGTAAGCCTTCATGGCTGCATCTAAACTTTTGCTCGCCCCCTGGTGTACTTTCTTGATAATTTTGGCTAAGTCCACCACCGCTTCCACCTTGAAATCCACAAGTGGGCTCCACGTTGAAGGCGGGATTGAAGCCATAGTTGGTGAAGAAGAGTGAACAACCGATTGATGCATGTTGGGCGTTGTTATAACTGAATTGTGCCATGGAGAGATGGGAAACCCAATCTGAATAATCTGTGGCGGTGTAAAACTACAGGAACTGCTACAAGCACTGGTTCACTCGTTCTTTCTGCCCATCAGATTGGGGATGATAGGCAGTTGAACGGCAGGGACAGATTTGCAGAGTCTTACACAAATCTTCCCAAAAGATGGAGGTGAAACTGGGGTCCACAATCGCTAATTATTTCTTGGGTGACCCCGTGAAGATCAAACACATGAGTGACTAAGAACATAGCCATCTCAGCTGCAGTAACTGTGGTTCTGCACGGAATAAAGTGGGGTGAATTTTTAAAACGGTCCACCACTACCATGATGGCATTGTAGCCATCAGACACAGTCAATTCCACTATAAAATCCACCAATAACCAAGTCCAAGGCCCTTCAGCCTATTGGAATGGTACCAACAACCCCGCTAGTGGCTGGTGATTCTGTTAAATTTGGTTACAGACCCGGCACTCTTTACAACACCTGCCCACCTGCGCAGCTAAACCTTTCAATTTTAAGTGCGGCAAATTAGCTCTAGAGTCTTTGCCTTCCCATGATAACCAACGGTGATTCTGTCATGATGATCCCAGATGATTTCCAGGTGAAGTGGTCTGGCAGGAAGCCAAAGGCGCCCCTGAAACCACACCATCTCATCCTTCACGTGATAACCCCTGGTAATATCCTCATGATTCAACGTGCTCTTAACAAGTACCATAGTATATTCAGCTGACAAAGGCTTGAAAGGACTATCTTTCTGAACATACCATATTCCTCTACTTTTTACAAAGGAGCAAGCGCTGGCCCATGGGCCAAGAGAGAGTGTAAGTTGATACACAGCTTTACCTTGCAAAATCATCAAATGGTTATTATGCACCTCTACCTCCTTAGGATTGGGAGCTAGTGCAGGGTTGTGGCTCAAAGCATCCGCCAAACCATTCTCCTTGCCATTGGTAAACTAATAGGAAAACACAAATTGGGCTAGGGTCTCATTCCAGAAGGTTTGCCAGGGGTCAAGACATGAGGTGCATGGTAGTACAGCAAGGCACATTGGTCTGTACATATGCGGAAGGGTTAGGAGTAGCCATAAAATGATGACGCCAATAAATCAGTGCCTCAACCACTGTCAATAATTCTTTGTCATAAACAGCGTAATTTAACTCAGATATAGACATCTTTTGAGAAGAATCCCATTAGATGCTCTATTCCATCTTAACCTAATTGTATTAAAGCAGCCGCTATGGCAAAGTTGGAGGCATCAGTAGACACAATGAACTCCTTTTTGGGATTCATATGGCGAAGGACGAACATGGACAACATGGTGCACTCACTGCTTGGAAAGCACCCTGCGAAATGAGGTCCATTGGAGCACTTTAATGCCACTCGCCTTATACAGGGGCGCCTCCACCCCAGAAAGATTGGGCGTGAATTTCTCAAGGAATGTACACATCCCCAAATAAATCCTCAATTCCTTGACCAAAGTTGGGGTGTACCACTCACAATTCGCCTTCTACTTATCTGAGTTATCATGTGTCCTTGATCAAACATGACGTTGCCCAGGAAGGTCACCTGGGACTATAAGAATTCACATTTACTGATTTTCAGCTTAAGGTTGGCAGCCTTTAACTTCTCCACCACTTGCTAAAGGCGTACTTCATGGGACTCATGATCAGAGGAAAACACCAGAATATCATCCATGTAGGAAACTACGCATACCCCCAGCAGGTCCACAAAGCCGCATCAATATGGCGTTGAAAGATAGTGGGAGTATTTTTAAGCCCAGAGGGCATAACCCAAAATTGAAAATTCCTTTTCTGGTATGGAATGGTAATTATCCACTCCTGGCCCTTCTTGATCTGGATCTGATAGAACGCTTTTAAGCAATCCATTTTGGAGAAGACTTTCACCTTATCCACATAGAATGAATTATGTGAGTCAAGGAAGGATGTAAATCTGGTACAGTGACATTGTTAAAATTCCCATAATCTACACAGGGGCGTAAATTACCATTGGCTTTCTCCATGAAGAGAAGTGTGGAGCATACTGGGGAAAGGCGCTAAAAAATTATGCTTTTGGCTTACTGCTCCTTAACCTAAGCACCTAATGCCACTTCTTTCTGTATAGTCAAAGGGTGAATTGGGGAAGATATGCGCAACAAATCAACAGTGAGCTTAAACCCACAGTCAAACTCTGAATGAACAGGTAATTCATCGGCTGAAGCCGCATCAATTGAAGATTCCAGCCCCTCCAAACAGGAGTTAAAGGTACTTCCAGTAAGGCTTCAACAATTGAGTGAGACTGAGGGTGTGAATATTGAGCCAGTGGGGCAAATTGCTCTGAAAATTAGCCTCAGACAATGGAACAATTAGTGTACAACCAATCTTTAATGTTAAGGACAAGATATTGTCTTTCAAGTTGGGCCTGACATCAAACTTTCGCCACCACTATATACCCAAAATAATGGGGTACAAGAGGTTTTTGATAGCTTGGAAGTGGTCAGACAAATGATAGGTGCCAACTTGATAATCCACTAACCCCTGATTTTCAGCGTGGGAATACCTTGAGAAGCCCCTCCCTAACCTTACCACCTGGAAAGTAACTAAGCTCAAGTAGTTTGCTAGGTCTTGGTCAATAAAATTCATAGTGGCTCCAGTATTGTAAGTCCCAGGGAACGTCCTCTGGGTGTTAATCGGGCCATTTTTCTGTTCCTGAGCAAGAAGGCACCAAAGAGGATGGCGGTACCCCTCATTACTCAGGGCAATATCGCTCACATGGTAGATGAGCGCTGGGTAACAGCTCTTCCACTTTGGATCCCACCCCCAGTACCCACACTCATCTCAGCAGAACTTTTATGAGAATCCCTGCGAAATCTGCACCGAGATCATTGAATTGAAATCAATTGGAACTAATTTGAGTGGCAATCATCCCTATGTTTGGATCTCAAATGGTCAAAAAGGTATGAAGACTGAATTATCGGCCAGAATGCCCAACGGTTTAAATTTGTTTAATATGATGATCAAACAAATCACCTCCCTCCCAAAGTCATTGAGAATCATCCTTGATGGGCAGGCAACAGCATCAGACACCATTGATGAGTGTTTGAAGCCCCCTGCTGATAATTCAAGCGTTGTGCCTGATGCAACGCCACTGACCAAACAAACAGCCCAGCAACTGAGCGTGGGCAGGTTGGGCGTCCCAAACCTGTTCCTAACCAAATGGGCTCGCCCCTATGTGGGGTGGCCTTGGGGGATTCCCGCTGCTCATCGGGCTAAACACCATCATGACAACTGTTGGAAATGTAGTTGAGCCTCAGGTCAGACATTTGAGGTCGAACTGACAGCAACTTGCCCGCCGCCAAATTTTTCAATGTCAGTTCCCAGGGAACTAATCCGCCCATTCCTGAATGATTTCTGGTTAGGTCAAAATTGAGGGTCCCTATCCCGGCTTGTCACTACCCCAATTAACCACTATTTAATCAGTTGCATTGCACTGATAAAATTGTTGGTCAATTTTCTTCCTTTCCTTTCAATAAAATTTTGCCAAAAAATCAATAAATTTTTATTGTGTTGATCCTTCTGGTCACATCCCCAATGGCGTTTCCTTGGTGGCCTGTTGGTCCATATACTGGATAGGCTTTACCAGTACTTATGGTCACTATGGCCCCCTCCGTCGTTGATTGGATTCAGCAAGTCAGATATTTCTGGCACTATATTCTGCTATCATGAACTTCTGACAACAGCACATGGGGATCTTGTAGCCTTACATCCACCAACTGCAAGCGAGAATCTGTCTCCTTGCCTCCCCAGTCAAAATAACCTCATATGCCGAAGAAATCATTAAAATTATTTTTGTCATTCCGCTCCCTGCAGCAAGACCCTCTGGGTCTGGGATGGGCTCATTGTGGTTCGTCGTCAGGATCATACTCACTGTTGTTCTGCACCAACAATTCATTGTTTCGCAATGCCCAGCTCCATACAATGTCATTCAGTCAGCAATGCCTCTGGCATTCTGGCTTGCTTTTTGGGTGCTCACACATCCCAACTGGCAAGATGGTCTAAAATTCTTCTGCCATTTCCATGACAAGTATCCACCAAAATAGTAGTGCTGATTTTTCCTAAAGGGAATGAAAAGGTAGCAGTCAACATTAATTATCCAGAATGGCTTTATTTATAGCAGACAACGCCAACACTTCACCATAAAATCTTTTTCAGGCATAAGAATGCCCTCAGGGTACATTTTTGCATCAAAAAATGGGGAGAGATAGTTGGCCGTTCTTACTTCTGAGGTCAAATATCCCACCATATCTTCAACAGTTGCATAAACGTTTTTATATTTTAGAAGTAACTCCTTTTCCACCTCTGGTGTTCTGCAGATCATGATAGTGGTCAAGCGCGGGTTCTCTGGAGTGATTTGTTATACTGAAATAGGTTCCATATCAGAGCCATAAGAGAAGATATTGGGCTCATTTTTATCTAAGGAAACATCGTTATAAAACGTATTTTGGGCTGTGAATGACCCTCTATCCATTTTGGCGATGGGTTGTGCATCATTATCCAAGGCCATCACCACCAGGCCCTTCATTGATGATCCCACCTGCACCATCCAAATGTGGTGCCAAGAAAACCCATTTTAATTTTATCAATTTTTTTTAATTTCAGTGGAAAGTTGTGGAATCATGACTCCAGATCATGAAGCGTCTGTATCCACCATGTATGAGCAAGAAGGGTGAGTACTTCTCAGTCAGAGGTAGCAAGCATAATGGCGAGATTTGTTGGACAGCCTCTTTCTCAACCTTCAAAAAAGAGTGTTGGAGGTAAAAATGATCCCAAATCCACTACTATGATCGGCCAATTACATGTCAGATCTTCTAATAATATTATGGTTAATGAGGATATGAGTACCATCGACCAAAAGACCCTGGCAGATTCTCAGTGGAACCCTACTCATTGGGAAAACATGTTTTATAATCAAAATCAGCTTAATAAGGTAAAAACTAATAGTTGGATTGCTCCAACTCCTCGTCTTAATTTGGGGTTTCCATCACATGGTTCCCCCTCAGCCGCATCTCATTCCATACCACTCCCTAAGCGGGGACCCCCTTTTGTAGGCATGGTGGAGGTCCCCCAAGGTGAGAAGATTTTACCCGCCGGTGATTGGGTGCAATTTATCAAATCATTACCACACAGGTTTGTTCTGCCCCAGAATATTTTCCCTCGTTCTGATAGGCCAATGCCTATCTTTCCTAATTTGGAAGACTAAGCTTTTTGATAGTATAGCCTCAAATTCCCATGGCCCCAATATCTGAACTAGTTTAAATATGAAATACTAGTATCAAAGAGGAGAGCTTTTTCTGGCTTGCCCCACATAAATAAAAAGAAAATATAAAAACTTAAAAAAACCGTTTATTATTACTTTTACTTTTAAAAAAAGTAAGTTTCTTATACATTTTTAGAATATTTGTGGCATCCATCGGCGGATCCAAAAATCTGGTGCTCACTACAGAGGGGTTCACCCTGTATACTTCAATAAAATATTAAAGCAATGGAGAGTGTCACCCGCTGGGTGTGAAATGGAGAGGGAGCTGAAGATGATGATTGGATGAACAGCCCTACCACTTTGACATCCAGAGAAGAACGATTTGAGCTTATATTAATACCTGAATCTCGCCGCATCACCTGGCCAGCCACCAAAGCCATGAGAGACCTTACCCATGGCATCCTTAACCCTGGCGACATTGCATCCCACAAATGGGCGTCATTGGTAGAGGAACGCACTTGTTTCTCTATGAGACTAGTGTCCTCCCGGAGACCTACAGCCAGCTCACAAATTTGACCACCTATGTACACAAGTTTTCTCACCCTGCCTTGGTTCACATGATGAATCTCTTAGCCAGCCATCATGAAGAGCTACATCGACACCTAGATACTCATGCAGCTCTGAATTTAGCTTATGATAAGTTGTACCAACTGACCTCTGAACACCTTGGATCAGTCAGATCTGGTGTGGAAGCTAATTGCAACTTCATTCAGCTGCATGACCAACTTGCTACCATGGATACTGGGATCATAAAGTATGTTAAGGAGGCCATGAAGATTTTTAGGGATGAACTGAACGCTTTCATCGCTAGCACTCGCTTGTTGCTGGAGGAGTTTGCTATAGAACTTGAAAAAACAATGAGCAAATGCACCGAGACCTTTTAGCCCCCATCTCCACCCCTCAAGTTGAATATGAACAGCATGTGGCTGTGGTGGAGCGACAATTAACCCAGGCCTTTTCACGTGTTGATGAGCTTGAATGTCGTCTGCTGCTTGAATCATCTAGTGCTACCTCCACCCTTGCAGCCAAGGTTGTTCAGTTAGAAAAGGAGATAGCTCTCAAAGCTTCATTTGAAAATACCAAATATTTGGCGCGTCGCCTGAATGAATGTGAAACCAAAGCAAAAGTGATAAAAGCTTCGCTGGAAAGCCCTGTGCTGTTGAAGGAAGTATTTAGTCAAATAACGCAGGTTGAGCGGAAGTATGAGCAGATCAAGGATGGAGTATAAGACCCAAGCTCACACCCTCGTGATGATGAAGGGTGTAAACAAATGAAAGAAGAGCTGAAGAAACGCGTGGAAGCTGTGGAAGCTGCTCAAATAAACCTAAGCTCACTAGTGTCACAACTCCGCTTCCAAGTCAATGCTTTGGAGAGCTGAGTGGAAGATCTTGAAACTCACAAACTGAGGATCGAAGCTTGACTGAGACTATGTGAATCTGGGCCCCAAGAAGCCCTCTCCAAAATGAAAACCTGGCTCAAAGCCATGCAAGACCAGTTTGATCGCCTTTTGCACCTTTGACCAGTTAAACTATCGCTCTGAAACCCCAGAAACAGAAGCTCCAGCTATTCATACCCTTACTGGGGGTGACTTTAGTTCATTCAAACTGAACGTTCAAAGACAAGTTTATCCCCGGCGAGGGCAGCATTGCTTTGTTTTTATACGTTTATGAAGTGGCTATGGAAGGGGTGACTGATCATCAGAAGGCCAAACATATTCTTTCCTGTTTGGGTTGCATGGCACAGGAGGTGATGGTCCCACATATGGATGCTCTTAGCACCTGGTCCGAGGTTAAAGAGGCCCTCATAAACACGTTCAGCTCAAAACAGGCTTTAAGCATGAAAAAGCAAGCCTTTATGCGTATGAGTATCTGAAAAGGGGAGTCAGTGGTCGCCTTTGTGGAACGATTCTATATGGAAGCACAGACGTTGTTAACTTCAAAGATGTTGACCTTGGATGACGCTGTAGCCGCTGTTTTGACTGGAGTGGCATCTCACCCTCTTTTGGCGATGCACATCACCTCAGTTAAACGCTATTTCCGTACCATTCAAGATATCAAGGAGGCGTTACTAGATGTCGCTGACTTCCATAAGCCCAAAGTTTCTCGCGGAGCAGTATCCCGCCCTCGCGTTTTAGCCATTGAGGATCCAAAGCTCAAGCCTCAGGTCCTGGCTATTGAAGACAAGAAGGAGCCCCTTCAGATAATGGGCCCTGAGGAGCAAAAACCCAAAGCGAAACGTCCTGAACGCCCTCAGTGTGAATACTGCTACAAGTTTGGACACAAGGAGGCTGTGTGCTGGAAAAAGAAAGCTGACGTGGAGGAACAGGAGCAGGGAAAAGAAATGTCAGTGTAGGGAGAGGCACACCTATTGCCTGACGAATCTCATGTGCCTGACTCATTTAAACAACTTATGCCAATACCTCGTGTTACCAATACCCCTGGGGATGATTCTGAGGGGGAACAGATGAGGTTGGCTATTTTGTTGTAGGAGTACCCACTGAAGTGGAAGTCCCCAATTGCTTGAACGCTGGAGGAGTAGATGAGGCCACCATACCTGAAGAGACATATCTCCGCCAAGTTCTAGGGGAGCCAGCCATTATTGACACTGCCAGTGATGCGGATGAGGTCTTGTCTAACCTTATTCGCCCTCTCCAGTATGGCCATACCATGCAGTCTATCCTGGAAAATTACCCTGAGACCGCGCGCAAATTAACCTCCACTTTTCATCTCAAGGAGGTCTTAGCGCTATCACCCAATTTTGGGGGATACTTACAAAGGTCGAAGTGGTTATCCAAAAAGTTTGGGTGATG
Source organism: Massospora cicadina (assembly GCA_022478985.1). NCBI lineage: Eukaryota > Fungi > Entomophthoromycota > Entomophthoromycetes > Entomophthorales > Entomophthoraceae > Massospora > Massospora cicadina. The sequence continues at coordinate 20,536 of JAKSZP010008331.1, forward strand.
GCCATCCTAGATACAGGCTCCCCAGTGAACGTAATCTCCTCCAAGTTGATGAAAAGATCAAACTTGCGCCTGACTTGGAGTACACCAAGAATTTGGAACCTCATATTGGGAAGCTTATTCTATTGGCCCCCGCAGTGGCTTTGGATAACAACGCCTATGATATGCTCATAGGTACTCAGTTTATGATTAAATATGAAGGTATTATCAATATGAAGCAGGGGTTCCTGTCATTGCTCAATTATGAAGTCCCCTTAGTTCTATCCAATAAAGAACCCAGCAAGAATGAATACTCTTGCATGGTTGAGTACCCGCTTTCCACTTTACCTTTACATTATACCACCTCTGGGCGAAATACAAAGAAATTGCCTGATTCAGTGGATGCTATCAAAGGTATTCCGTTTTATGCAGCCGATGAGGTGGTGATTAAGCTGGGTGAACAACGAAGTGATAGACACGAAAAATCACTCTCAAAATCCCTCACCACTGTTTACTACACCTCTTAAGCATTGAGGGTGTTAGCCCTTTTGAGCCTTGGGTATTTCCTGGCATTTTAGACCCAGCCTACCAGAGGCCTATTACTCTACTGTTGGGAAACCTCACCAAAAAGGACATAATTGTAAGAAAGCACCAGGAGGTGGGCTGAGGGTTTTTACTCCCTGTGGAGGAAGTTGAACAAATCCACTCCATTGGCTTGATGGCAGATTTAGGCCTGCCCGCAGATAACCTGGTATGTACCTTGCCAAACGTCCATATCTCGGATGAGCTGACCTCAGATGAGTTGGAGAAAGTGCATACTCTTCTGGATGAGTATAGTGATATATTCTCAAAGTCGGACAATGATTATGGCCACATGAAGGGCTGGTGCCACTCCATCGATGTGGGTGATGCCCATCCCATTAGGTCAAAACCTTACCGCAAGTCAAAGGTGGAGGAACAGCAGATGAGGATGGAACTCACACAGTTATTAGACGCGGGGTTATTAGTTCCTTTGCAAAGCCCTTGGTCCTCCCCCCTTTTGCTAATTAAGAAGAAAAATGGAGGTCACCAGATAGTTATGGACTATCACAGGTTAAACAATCTTTAGAAAAAGGATAGCTATCCTATCCCACGCATTGATGACTGTACCTTTTTCCAAAGGAAATTAGACTTCCTCGGACATACCATTTCTTGAGAGGGTATCCAACCCATACAAGATAAGGTTGAAGCGATTGCCAGAATGCCTCCCCCCAAAAATCTATGGGATATACAGGTATTTCTAGGGATGATGGGGTATTACCATCAGTTCATCCCTAAGTTTGCCCAACTCAGTGAGCCCCTTGTTCGCTTACTGAAGAAGAATATCCCTTTTCAATGGGGCACTGAACAGAAGGCTGCTTTTGAAACAATGAAGCTGCTGCTACAAAAACGGCCTATCCTAAGGCATCCTGATTATGGAAAACCGTTTATTTTGTTTACAGACGCCTCAGACTACGCCGTCAGGGCCATCCTAGCCCAACTGGATGAAAAAGGGGTAGATCATCCTGTCTCATATTTCAGTAAGATGCTATCAAAGGCGGAACGCAACTATAGTGTTACCAAGAAGGAGTGTCTTGCCATTCTACTAGCAGTGAAGCATTACCGCCCTTTCTTGTATGGGACCTCTTTCACTGTGATTATGGACCACGCATCTTTAAAATGGTTGCAAAACATGAAGGACCCTACGGGGCGGTTAGCTCGCTGGGCTCTAAAGCTCCAGCATTATGACATGAAGATCAAACACCGAGCTGGAACCCATCACATGAATGTTGATGGGTTAACTCAGCTGCCCATCCTCCACTTAGATAACAGTGAAGCGGAGCAGCTGTATGATCTTTTAATGACCCCAAATGACTGGGAGGATGAGGATGAGCCCATACAGAGGATGTTGGCCTGGCACTCCCATAACACTAAAGTAGAAAATGGGAAGTTGTATAAACAAGTAGGGGCGAAGTGGTTGCCTTACCTATGGCCCTTGGAACGCGTACCTGTTATCCTGGAAGCTCATTCAACCTTAGGCCATGGAGGAGCAAAGAAAACCTATGAGTGGATTAAGGATCGGTACTTTTGGGAGGGAATCATGGAAGCCATTGTTGAAGTCTTGGATGCTTGCCTTACGTGTAAGAAGCAGTCTCAGTTCAAGACTAGATACCAATATCAGCCAACTACCCCACAACAGCTGTTCCATACCATAAGCTTGGATGTAGTAGGGCCGCTTCCTCAGACCACAGGTGGAAACAGATATATCTTGGTAGGTATTGACCATTTCATGAAGTGGGTTGAAGCTGTGGCGCTTCCAGCCCAAACTGCTAAGGCCACTGCAACCTTTCTCCATCAAAATATTTTCACTTGACATGGGTGCCCTCAAGTACTACTCTGCGACAATGGAAAAAACTTCACCTCCAGAGTAGTCAAAATCTTGGCTACCTCCATGGGAGCCCAGCAACTATTCTCAGCTCCATATAACCCATCAACCAATGGTACGGTGGAGTGAGCAAATGGCACTTTGGTTTCCATCTTACAGAAAATGGCCTCATCTGATCCCCTTCATTGGGATCATTATCTCCCTAGTGCTCTTATGGCTTACCAAATTAGCTATCACCAGATTCTGAAAATGTCCCCTTTCCAAGTTTTGTATGGCAGGGAACCAGGCATACCTGTCCTTCTAGCTAAGGATGTCTTCTCTAGTGGAAAGGAGCCTGAGAAAGCCATGTGAAGGTTAGCTAACTGCATCATTCAGCTTCAATCAGAGGCTATGACCAACCTAGCCAAAATGGTCACTAAAGAAGGCCAAGCTGCCAATGAGCTTCAGGCTCCCCTACCTTCATTCCAATTGTCAGATATGGTCTTATATTACCACAATCGCATAACTCCTTGAAGTGGCAAACTTGGATCAATCTGGGAGGGGCCATTTATCATCACGTATAAGAGAGGAAATGAGTATTCTATAAAGTCTTTGGCTACAAGAGTTACCATAAACTGGGTACATGGCCGCTTCCTATGGCCCTACACTCCCCCCAACATTCTTGAGAGGGGGCAATGTTGAACATTCTCTTTCTCAACTTTTGAAAAATAATGTTGGAGGTAAAAATGCCCCTGAATCCACTACTACAATCGGCCAATTACATGTCCAATCTTCTAACAATATTATGGTTAATGAGGATATGAGTACCATCGACCAAAAGACCCTGGCAGATTCTCAGTGGAACCCTACCCATCGGGAAAACATGTTTTATAATTAAAATCAGCTTAATAAGGTAAAAACTGATAGTTGGATTGCTCCAACTCCTCGTCTTAATTTGGGGTGTCCATCACATGGTTCCCCCTCAGCCGCATCTCATTCCATACCACTCCCTAAGCGGGGACCCCCCTTTTGTAGGCGTGGCGGAGGTCCCCCAAAATGAGAAGATTTTATCCGCTGGTGATTGGGTGCATTTTTCAAATCATTACCACACAGGTTTGTTCTACACCAGAATATTTTCCCTCGTTCTGATAGGCCAATGCCTATCTTTCCTAATTTGGATGACTAAGCTTTTTGACACTATAGCCTCAAATTCCCATGGCCCCAATATTTGAACTAGTTTAAATATGAAATATTAGTATCAAATAGGAGAGTTTTTTCTGGCTTGCCCCGCATAAATAAAAAGAAAATATAAAAAACTTTAAAGAAGCGTTTATTATTACTTTTATTTTTAAAAAAGTAAGTTTTTATATATTTTTAGAATATTTGTGGCATCCGTTGGTGGATCCCACAAGATATAAAAATGGAGGTGAGCCTCACCGCAGCCATGACCAACAGCTGGTGCACTCAGTTTACACTTTGCAAAAGTCCCAAATGGATAAGGTTCGTGCACATAAAATAAAAAGGTTGGTTGTCTAATGTCAGGATAGTGTCTATAGCTCTCCAGTTACTGGTGAGGTGGTGCATAGTGCACAATGCCAACCCAGGGAACTCATCATCATTACTAGGATGAAGATAGTCCCATAGAAGTTGCAGGAGCCAACATAACATAAGGTGAGGATGTTCAACGTGGTGTAGATTGATAGATATCATACAAACAACAAGACTTGGATGGACCCCAAAGAGGAGTCCATATCCAAGTGGTGTTCTGGGTAGGAGTGCAAATGTGCTTTGGTCTGGAGGGGACCAGAGCAGACCAGCTGTGTATCATATGCAAGGGTAAAATTTATACAAAAAAACAGCTAATGTTTCAAAAGACCACCTCAAAGAGGTCCACACACAGGTTTACCCAGGTTAACATAAGATAAAATTTAAAACTAATGAGGGATTATTATAGGGAAGACAACCAACAAGGAAGGTTGGTATTGAAGAATCATATTTAAATAATCTTAGGGAAAATTGATTGATCAATGGAAGTGGTGCTAAGCTCAGGTGCACCAATAAGTGCACGCTTTCATTGGGCAGAGTGCTATAGCTAGAAATATGTTGAACTCAAGTTTATTGATTGAAGGCAAGGCTGACCTGAGTTGGAAATTTTTAAAAATTGAACAGGTTTTGAAGCCCCATTTTCTTAAGAACCAAACCAAACTGTCAGGGTTAATAAGGTAACTCATCCATTTTAATGCCAAAGCCATAACATTGGGCAGAGAATTGTGTACTTCACCTGAACCAACCTGGGCATATTTGGCTGTTTTCAGCGTCAGTCCAAGGTGTGCTTTAGATCAGGAAGGTCCTGAAACTTGACCTTTTGGGCCTCCTGACACCTAGATTTTCTTTGATGGTGGTGCCCTCAATTAAGTCATGTAAACATGACACAGAACCAATTGGTGAGCCCCTGTAGCAAGCACCACAATGTTGAAATTAGCGCTTAGGTATCATGATTGAAAGCACAGGTTTTAGGCTCAAAATAATAAGTACTGTTTGAGGATAGTAACCTTAGTAAACTTGCAAAAAGACACTTTTTAGAAAGAGGTATATTTTATTGGAAAACAATCAAGAGCACAATGCAGTATTGGGTACTGACAAAGGCTCAAGAGCTCACTATCCTTTCTGCTCTTCATGCTAGGTTCTCTCCAGCAACATAGGAAAAAAAATTCCTTGCCATAATAATTCAGCCAAGATATGCCCTTTCCAATAGCCTATTGGTGCATATTATTTATGTTGAGCAGCACTCAAAAGTGGTAGATAAGCAAAATAATAATCTAAATTAGGCTAAAGGAGAAAATCGCCAAGAATCAACATATTTCCATTATAGTTATGATCAACTAATTGCATCTGAGGTTCTAGTGGATAGCCCCAATAAAAAATAAATCCTTATAACAAATATCTTATGCCAGCATTTGAGACAAAATAGAGGTTAAAGATAGGATAAATTGAATTTGATATAAACTGAGGTCAGGGGCCCAAGCAATTATTAGATTGAGATAGTAGAACCTGCACCGGTGGGGGTATGGGATTTGATCTGCAATATATAGATCTACAGTGCCAAGGCAAAAGCACCAAAGGTAATTAACACAATTTTGGCCACTCCTCTGAAGTTGAAGGACACGCACTTGAAGCTCCTTACACCATTGAATCCTATCTCTAATTATTAGTTAAATAAATAATTATTTACATATTCCATTGATGATGGTTGGTCAAACCACGTGCAACACAGACCATTGTTATAAAGGCAATGAACCTCCAAAAGCTCTAAAAGATGTGACTGCCCTAGGATAATATAGGTACTAGCCTCAATACCTAGTAAAGTGGAAGAGCCTAACTTTCAGGAACTTCAATATCTTGTTTGTCACCAAGCAAAAAAATACTCTATAAGAATTGATTTATTCTAATTAACAAAGATTTCTTTATCCCCAATTTATTTGTCACTTATTGTATATGTAAAAGTAACTGAGTATTGCCAATTTAGCCCAGGATATCCAAATATCAGCAATTCTTTCTACAGCCATATGTTTCAATGAAGCCATATACAAGAGATCATCCAATAAGAAGCTAGAGTAATCAAGTTCTAATAACTGCAAGAAAGTTGTCATGTAATTTTGCCTCTCCTACGCCAGAAAGGATGAGACTAGCCTAAACTAGGTTAAGCTTCCCATGCTATATGCATCCTTGAATGATTTATAGATTTTTGGAGTATATAATAATACTGACTTATATAAAACACAAATATAATGGATAAAAGCTGTAGATAAATATCTGTCAGAAACACTTGGATGAAAGTAAGAGTTTAGCATTCTTCCAGTTGCATATTAAGTACTATATAAACTTTTATACACCCAAATTCTTAGACTATATGTACCACCATCAAGCTTTAAATCTCAGATAAATTCTATATATTAAGCTTTTAACATACCATTTTTTGCGTTAAGACTTTTAAATACCAACGTACAAGTTATCTTGTAAAGCTAAAAGCTACGATGAACCTTTTTATGTATCCACTTTTCTAAGCAAATCCTATAGAAAACGAATTTCGGGATTTTTTACTAAATGTCGCATTAACTGTGATTACTTTATCGCTCCTAAACATTTTTACAGGTCCAGGCTGAACTGTTGGGCTTATTGATAAGAAAGCCCGTTAATATTATATTTAAAAGACATATTGAGTAAAATTGTTAACCTGGCCTGTTTTTATTACTATGCCAAACTATTTTGATTAAAAATTACACGGCTTATAGCTAACCTTGTTGGGTATAGTATATGAGCTTATCTTTGGTATTTTTTGAAAAATTAATTTTTTTTCTCAAGTTTTTTTTATATTTGGATTATTTTTCGATAGCAAAAACGTAAACAATTTATTATGAGATTTTGTTTCGGAAGTTATTTCAAGTTAAAGCAGGGGTATTTTTTTAATCTTCTGCTACTAAGTGAGATTTTAAGATGTATTTTTTACTTCCTTTTCCCTCGTGTTAGATTTTTATATTTGAATTATATGTTGGCGGTTTTATTTTGTTTTAAGTCGCCCAGGCATAAGTGATTGCGCTTTCATTCCTTTATAATTAAATAGGCTTTTTAGTAGCATGCCTTTACCAAAGAGATTTAAACAAGAAGTTCGCCACCCAAATGAGAACATAAGAGCACATTCTTCTTTAAGTACAACTGAACACGGTGATTCAAGTGATCAACCGCTTGAGAATGAAGAGGTCCTTCAACTTTCTGAAGTTGATATTAATGCGGTGCCACTTAGTGATCGACATCTCAAAACACTTCTTAAGCATGTGGTAGTTGGCTGCACACTGAGGGTCTACAAAAGTTCCCGGCCTGGAGAGCCAGAATGCGAGAATGAACAGCGCGTTGCTGAAGTACTCTCGGTGCGCACCATAATATCGCTAAACCAGCCAGAGTTCTACATTCATTACTGTGGATTTAATAAGCGTTTAGATGAATGGATCCATTACACGAAGTTAGATATTACCAAGCCAATAGAGTACCCCAAGGGCTTGAAAATCCCGCTTGGAGGGGTAGAAGGTAGTAGAACGGCTGATTCTAAAGAGCACTCCGATATCTCGAAGCATAGCACGGCTCGGGCAGTCAGGATACGTATTGGTCAACTTGCCACAGATTCGCCCAGCTCTCAGAGAGAGAGAGAGAGAGAGAGAGAGAGAGAGAGAGAGAGAGAGAGAGAGAGAGAGAGAGAGAGAGAGAGAGAGAGAGAGAGAGAGAGAGAGAGAGAGAGAGAAGAGAGAGAGAGAGAGAGAGAGAGAGAGAGAGAGAGAGAGAGAGAGAGAGAGAGAGAGAGAGAGAGAGAGAGAGAGAGAGAGAGAGAGAGAGAGAGAGAGAGAGAGAGAGAGAGAGAGAGAGAGAGAGAGAGAGAGAGAGAGAGAGAGAGAGAGAGAGAGAGAGAGAGAGAGAGAGAGAGAGAGAGAGAGAGAGAGAGAGAGAGAGAGAGAGAGAGAGAGAGAGAGAGAGAGAGAGAGAGAGAGAGAGAGAGAGAAGAGAGAGAGAGAGAGAGAGAGAGAGAGAGAGAGAGAGAGAGAGAGAGAGAGAGAGAGAGAGAGAGAGAGAGAGAGAGAGAGAGAGAGAGAGAGAGAGAGAGAGAGAGAGAGAGAGAGAGAGAGAGAGAGAGAGAGAGAGAGAGAGAGAGAGAGAGAGAGAGAGAGAGAGAGAGAGAGAGAGAGAGAGAGAGAGAGAGAGAGAGAGAGAGAGAGAGAGAGAGAGAGAGAGAGAGAGAGAGAGAGAGAGAGAGAGAGAGAAGAGAGAGAGAGAGAGAGAGAGAGAGAGAGAGAGAGAGAGAGAGAGAGAGAGAGAGAGAGAGAGAGAGAGAGAGAGAGAGAGAGAGAGAGAGAAGGAAGGATCAATTGATGGAGCTTATTGGGATAGCGATGAGGATCGAAAAGATGCTGAACCACCTCGGACCTCTGGTTCCATGACGCAGAATATTCATGAGATCTCACGCGTTAAAAACCTAAATCGCATCAGGATGGGGCGGCATGAGATTGAACCGTGGTACTTTTCGCCATATCCGCCTGAGTTTGCAGATTCCCCGCTAATATATATTTGCGAGTTCTGCTTGTGCGCATATCATAAGGAGATCTGCTTCCGACGCCACCGCACCAAGTGCAAACTCCGACATCCCCCTGGCAAAGAAATTTATCGCAGCAACGACTTTTCTTTTTCGAGTTAGATGGGCGAATTCAGAAACCGTACTGTCGTTGGCTGGGTTTGTTTTCCAAACTTTTCTTAGACCACAAGACACTTTACTACGACATGGATCCTTTTCTCTTTTACGTCTTGACCCAGAACGACGAGTATGGATGCCATATTCTTGGGTATTTTTCGAAAGAAAAAGAATCTCTCGAAAACTATAACCTGGCATGTATTTTGACTTTGCCGCAGTATCAACGCAAGGGCTATGGCCGTCTGCTAATCCAATTTAGCTATGAACTTTCTAAACTAGAGAAGAAAAATGGTTCGCCTGAAAAGCCTCTGTCGGATCTTGGACTGATGTCCTATCGTGCGTACTGGTCTGAGGCCATTGTTGAGTACCTGTTGAACCTTTATCGCATGGACAATCGATCTACTGTTTCTATAGATCAAATTGCCTCTGCAACTGCCATCACCCCCAACGACATCGTCCATACATTAAACACGATTGGGGCACTCAAGTACTACCGCAATGAGTTTGTGATCCATTTATCAGACGCCATTATTGAGGGCTATCTTCGCGCCACAAAGAAACATAGTCATACCATAGATTCTGCGTGCATACAGTGGACCCCGTATGTGACCTCGTCCAATCAACCTCGGTACCTTAACTAGTTTATCGAGTTTTTGAATAGGAAACCTTTTTATCATATTTTTATGAATATGTGTATCTTGTTCTTTATCGGAATCTCGTTTGAAATTAAAATTTGCCTAGCTGTGAGAGGATAAACGATTTATTACCCTAGGCAAAAAATCATTTTGCTTACTAAGATTTACAAACTATTTTCTAGCAGAGTTTAAGCTTCTTTAGGCTAATATTTCTGTTCTACCGCTAGCAAATTAGGCATCTAATACCTGTTGATTATAAGTTTCTTGGTTTGATAAATTAAAGTGTTATATCAGTTAAACGCTAAATATTTGCGAAGTCAAAGTTTGTTGTTAATCGCTTTTTGCCAACCGATGACCTAACTCGCGTTATACATTTGCTAACAAAACAACCTTTTGAAAAAACATGGAAAGGGCCTTTGTCTTTCATAAAAAGATGATCAAAGTTATTTACCAAACCAACATCTTAAAATATTGCCCCTATACATAGTCATGATCAGCTTAAGCTAAGGAAAACCTTTTTGACGCGTTATATAGAATTTGTCGCCCTAAGGGCAGTTTGTACAATAATTTTCAAAAAAATATAAAGCTTTCGACTTATTTTCCTAACACTTGAGGGTACAATATCACTAACTAGATAAATTTGTTGAAACTTGTAAACTTAACTAAAGTGTAGTTTGCAATCTATATGTAATTTATGGTCAGTTATCTAGCTACGCTTGGTATTGAAGTGATCGCAAACAAACCATTGTAGGCTACATTGAGTTTATAGATTAATGCCTATAAGTGTAATAAAATATATTCGATAAGCTTAATTAGGGTTTTAACTTATAGTAATTAGAGTTTGTTCTAAACTTTTTAAGTTTTAGTCTACCCAATTGAATCAATTTAAACTAGGGTATTTTATTCTATTGATAGCTAATGCCAGACGCCTAAACACTATCCTAAAGTTTTTTATAAAGGTTTCCTCTAAACTGAATTCGATAGAAGCCATTAACAAAAAGCTTCTTATAAATTTATGTAGATTATTGTTATTGCTTATGTAGGTTTGGGTGTAAAACTGAATTAGACGTTAACTAAAACAGTGATAAAGATAGAAAGCTCAGTATTCTTGTACTACATATGTAAGTGGAATTAGTAAGCAGACTTAGGAAGCCAGTATAATTTTATTTAAAACAGAGTTTTAGTTTAAATATATACAGCAGAACTTTTGTCTTAAAGTTTAAAGGGAATAAGTACAGTGAAATTAGCTTGGAGAATCAATAAGCTTAGATTATAACAATCTAATTTTTCCTTATACCTATCTACAAGCTGTACCCAGCCACGCATTGCTATAGCTCAGTCTGGTTAAATGGAAAAGAAAAGAGAAAGCATATGTTGTGAGTCTGGGGGAGTGCCGCCTCCACTTGGACTGAGTGGCATTCCTGTTTCCATCAAAAAAGGGTCTGAGAAGGCCAGCTGCCCCTCTTGTCTCCCAGGGTAACCTCACCCATATGGTAGACAAGTGATGGGTAACAGCTTACCCTTTAAGGACCCCACCACCTGTCCCAGTATTAACTTCAAACAAATTGATACAATGAATTAAAAGGATTTGTGCTAAGCTTTTGGAGAATTGGCATTCTCTTGGTATAAAAGGTTCAAATAAAATCAAGGGCAATGAGCCTTTGGCATTTAGGACTGAGATCCCCAAACTCTCAGCAACAAATACCAATGGGTGCATACTTTTGGCAAACAAAGTGTCCAGTGTTAATATTTAGCAAAGCTTGCCAATAGCATCAGTCCATTGGAAAATATTGCTGACAGTTTGTAACCCTTTCTGGAAAACTCAAAATCTTTATCTGATATTTCTCGCTTGGTCAAACAGCTGCCAGAGCAATTGGGTGTAGGTGGGTTGGGCATCCCAAACCTGTTCCCAACAACCTGGGACTTCCCCTATGTGGGGTGGCCTTAGGAGGTTCCTGTTGCCTGTTGGGTGAGACGCCATCACTCCTATCATAGAAACTGCAAAAAATCTGAAAATTTGGGTATCTGTGGACAAACTGACAGCAATTTGGCCCACCACCAAAAATTTCAAAGTTGTTTTAAAATAGTTTTTTCCTCCCCCCTCACCTGAAGTTCACCAGGTTAGGTCAAACCTTGAAGGCCCCAATCCTACATTTTCTGAAGCTATTACCCAAATAATTTGTCTATTTTAAGCAGTCATAACACACCAAGAAAATTGACATTCAATTCTTTTTATTTTAAATTCAATAAAAAATCTTCCTGCACTCAAATTTATTTAATTTAGTTCAAAAATGTTCTTTGCCAAACCCCATGATATCTACAATGTGGCCCTGCAGCCCACACATTGACTGGATTGTCCCGCCATATTTTTAATAACCTTTACCAGAGTCACTTGGGAATATTGTGTCAAGGCCCTTAAGAATTTCCCCCTGATCTTGCAATTTACTATGCCCAGGCCTATTGTCCTTGGAGCTGCAACAGCTTGGTTTTTTGCTGGGTTATTTATTATATTAGAAGATCGTTGGCATCCCAGTGTCAATAACTTCCCAGCTAATTTAAACGCCGTTTGAGAAGCATTGCCCTGTCATGGAAATGGCAGAAAAAGTTTAGACCAGCCTGCCAGTTGGGATGTGTAAGCACACAAAAAGCAAGCCAGAATGCCAGAGGCCTTGCCATCCTTACAACATTGTATGGAGCCAGGCATTGGGAAATTATAAATCGTTGGTGCAGGGCAATAGTGAATAGCAACCCAAGAATGAACCAAATGGAGACTGCCCAGATACTGGAGGTCTTGCTGCAGGGGGTGGTACTACAGGTATGGTTTCTACAAGGTCACCAATAGATGGGTTTAATTCAACTGGGGTGACAAGGGGGCAGATCCTTGCTTGGAGATGGTGGATGTAAGGCAACAAGTTTCCAGTATATTGTTGGCAAAATTTATAATAATAAATTGAATTGCTAGAAGTATCTAGCTCGCTGAATCCAGTTTACAAAGGTAGGGGCATAGTGCAAGTCCCAGTGAATGTCCTCTGGACATCAATCGGGCCATCTTTCCATTCCTGAGCAAGAAGGTACCTAAGAGGATGGCCATACCCCTCATTACTCAAAATGATCTCGCTCACATGGTAGATGAGTACTGGGTAATAGCCCTTCCATTTTGGATCCCGCTTCTGGTACCCGCACTCTCCTTGGCAAACTGTTACAAGGAATCAGTAAAATCTGTGCCAAGATCGCCAAATGGAATTGATTGCAACTAATTCAAGTGGCAATCAGCCTGATACTCAGATTTAAAATGGTCAAAAAGGTATGAAGACTGAGCTATTGGCCAGAATGCCTGATGGTTCGATTCAGTTTACACAATGATCAAAAAATTCCCCCCTCCCAAATCTGTCAGGCATCACCCCCAATGGGCAGATTCCTGCAGGCAAAGTGGGCATTGTGCCTGACGCAATGCTACTGACTGCAACTTGGCCCGCCGCCAAATTTTTCAATGTCAGTCCCCAGGGAACTAACCCACCCATACCCAAATAGTTCACCGCTTAGGTTGAACCAACTGCAACTTGGTCTGCCACTGAATTTTGCAATGTCAGTCCCCAGAGAACTAAACCGCCCATTACCAAATAGTTCACCGCTTAGGTCAAACTGACCGCAACTCAGCCCACCACCAAATTTTGCAATGTTAGTTCTCAGGGAACTAACCCACCCATTTCCCAAATAATTCACCGCTTAGGTCAAACTTGCGGAATCTGATCCCAGCTTGTTTTCCCTCAAAATTGATGACTATTTAATTAGGTGCATTGCACTGAGAAAATTGTTGGTCAATTCTCCTTCCTTAAATTTTTCAATAAAAACAACTTCTTCCCAAATCCTGGTTTAATATGTTGAAAAATTAGGCTCCCTTTCAGTTCCATATTTGTCATACCAGCAGCAGTGCCTATGGCATTCTGTTTTGCCACTTGAATATCTGGCATCCAGGCTGGCAGGCCAGTCTAATTCTTACTTACTGTCCACCTGACATAATTGACCAACCATCAATCTCTACCATTTCCGCCTTTCTCATAGATATTGGCGCAGCACCAGTCCCTTCTTTCCAACTGAATAAGATCATAAAGAAGATTATCCCTGCCCACATTAGTCCCATCCCACTTAAAACTCCAAACCCATAAACCATAGTTGCTGCGGCTATCTTGCCCCTGTCAGTAGGGTCTGACATCTCAACTTGCAATGAGTTTGTTCCCCAAAGCCAAGTATCACAGCTGTCACCCTTCAAATGTGCAATTCCCATGGAACTGGAACCAATAATTGTCAAAAATTAGGAAGAGGCCGAGGAAGAGGTTATCCAAGCATCCCAGAAATTGCGACGTTCCATCCAATATCTCGTGACTTGGAAAGGATATCTGGCCTATGAGAACAGTTGGGGCAAGGTGCGTGATTGCACAAATTGCATGAACCTGGTCAAAGCGTTCCATATATCCCACCCCAAGGTTCTCTGTTTCCCCAAAGTCCAGTAGTTTCCCAGCTGCCGCCCTTCAAAGGTGCAATTCCCATGGAACTGGAACCAATAATTGTCAAAAATGGGGAAGAGGCTGAGGAAGAGGCTATCCTGGCATCCCAGAAATCGTGACGTTCCATCCAATATCTCATGGCTTGGAAAGGATATCTGGCCTATGAGAACAGTTGGGGCAAAGCGCAATTGCACAAATTGCATGAACCTGGTCGAAGCACTCCACATATCCCACCCTGAGATTCCCCATTTCCCCCAAAAACCTTCATCAGTAATGGTGATCAAGTTACCCAAGGCGCACAAGAATGTGGCTCTCATACAGTTTCCCAGTGATGAGGCTCTTCTCTTGTAAAAAAGAAAGGGTAATGTAAGTCCCGGTGAAAATCCTCTGGGCATCAATTAGACCATCTTTCCATTCCCAAGCAAGAAGGTACCAAAGAGGATGGCCATACCCTCATTACTCAGGGCGATCTCACTCACATGGTAGATGAGCTCTGGGTAATAGCCCTTCTGCTTCAGATCCTGCTTCCGCTACCTGCATTCTCCTCAGCAGAACTGTTATGAGGAATCAGTAAAATCTGCACTGAGATTACCAAAATGGAATCAATGCAACTAATTCAAGCGGCAATCAGCCCAATACTCAGATTTCAAATAGTCAAAAAGGTATGAAGACCAAGCTATCAGCTGGAATACCTGATGGTTGCAATTCAGTTTACACGATGATCAAAAAATTCCCCCCTCCCAAATCTGTCAGGCATCACCCCCGATGGGCAGATTCCTGCCAGCAAATTGGGCGTTGCGCCTGATGCAATGCCACTGACTGCAACTCAGCCCACCACTGAATTTTGCAATGTCAGTCCCCAGGGAACTAACCCACCCATTCCCAGATAGTTCACCGCTTAGGTTGAACTGACTGCAACTTGGCCCGCCGCCAAATTTTGTGATGTTCGTTCCCAGGGAACTAACCCACCCATTCCTGAATAATTCACCGCTTAGGTCAAACTTGCGGAATCTGATCCCAGCTTGTTTTCCCTCAAAATTGATGACTATTTAATCAGGCGCATTGCACTGAGAAAATTGTTGGTCAATTCTCCTTCCTTAAATTTTCCAACAAAAACAACTTCCCCCAAAATCCTGTTTTTATCTGTTGAGAATAAAGCTCTCTTCCAGTTCCATATTCATTGTACCAGCAGCAGTGCCTCTGGCATTCTGGTTTGCCACTTGGATGCTCTGGAATCCAATCTGGCAGGCCAGTCTAATTATTACTTGCTGTCCATCTGACACATAGTGACTGTTGGGATTCTCAACAGTTTAAATGAAGCCTCAACTTGGGGCTTTTAACTTATTATTTATTTTGGGCAATATCAACATATATTTACTAAAATTAGTCTACCAATCGATGCTTTGGTGGGTCTAAAGCCCAAAATCATTATTAACTTCAGTTTACTTAGCGTCATCCAAATTCAACTAATATTAGATGAACTTGAGATAAATTATAATCAACCTGATCCACTAATTGATAATCCTGGCTGATAAACTATCACAACTGTTATTCTACCCTGGAGGGGATGAATCCCTTATTTCAATGTTATCTTATATCAAACTTCACCTTATCTTATGAGTACTTTATCTTTTACCTACTTCTCTTTATCCTCTAAAAAATTTAGGATAGTATTTCCTAATCTATTCCCAGTTCCAACAGGGCTTGCGCTGATCATTCCTTATATCCCTTGTTTTATCCCGTATTTTATAAGCCCTATTTAAGGTGCAAATCTTGACTCAATAAAATAACTTTTACACTTCTACCTTTAATTAGGCTCTTTGCAAAGTTCACTCTTTTTTTTGGAACCTCTGAACCAGTGTGGTTAAGTCCCTAACTATTAACTTTTGGGACCTCTGAACCTGCCTAGGTTAAGTCCCTAATTATTAACTATTAGGACCTCTGAACCTGTTGTTAAGGTTAAGTACTACTCTCGCCTATCCGCCTCAGCAAGCTTTTAAGGACCAGCATTCAGATCTCCCTCAATCCCAACAGTGACCATCAGTACTGGTAGAGCCCATCCAGTATAAGGACCAATGGGCCACCAGAGAAAAGCCATCGGGAATGCAGCCAGAAGGATATCAATAAAAACAAAATTGATAGTTTTTTGAGGAAAATTTTATTGTAAAGGAAAGTGAAGAAAATTGACCAACAATTTTCTCAGTTTGATGCAACTCATTAAATAGTGGTCAATTGATGCAGGGACAAGCTGGGATTGAGACCCTCATTTTTAACTTAACCAGCGAATTATTCAGGAATGGAGGCAGATAAGTTCACTGGGAACTGCCATCGAAGAATTTGGTGGCAGGTTGAGTCTCTGTCAGTTTGACCTCAAATGCCCAAACTGAGGCTTGACTGCATTTCCGATGGTTGGTGCAAAGGCATTTGACATGAAGAGCAGAGGGAATCCCCCAGGGCCACCCCACGTAGGGCAGTCCCATTTGATTGGGAATGGGTTTGTGATGCCCAACCTGCCCATGCCCAGTCACTGGGCCATTCATTCAGTCAAAAGCGTTATGTCAACCACAAAGCCCAATTTTGCCTGAAGGGAGCTTTAAACTCTTGTCGATGGTATCCAATGCTACTACCTGCACATTGAGGATCATCCCCAACGATTTTGAGAGGGGGACAATTTTGACGATTGTAGTGTTGGCCAAATCAAAACTGTTGGCGATTATGGCCAATGAATCAGTCTTCATCCCTTTTTGACTATGTGGAATCCAATCATTGGGCTTGTTTCCACTCAATTTTGACCTGATAGACTTCATTTTGGTGATCTCAGTGAAAATTTCCCTGATTAGATGTACTAGTTCTTCCAAGGTGAGTGTGGGCACCAGGGGAGGGATCTTAAGAGGGAGGGCTGTTACCTAGTGCTCATCTACCACGTGGGTGAGGTCGCCCTGGGTAACAAGGGTACAGCCACCCTCTTTGGTACCTTCTTACTAAGAAACAGGAAAAGAGACCAGTCAACATACAGGGGACGTTCCCCAAGACTTCCATTACCCTTTCCTTTTTCCAAAGGAAGGGCATCACCACCAGGAAACTTAACGAGGGCCACATTCTTGTGCGCCTTGGGTAACTTGATTGCCATTACAGTCACTATTTTTTTGGGGGGTGGGGAGCTTTGGGGTGGGATTCATGAAATACTTTGACCTGTTCCATGCAGTTGGCACAATCATGAGCCTTAACCCAACTGTTCTTGTAAGCTGGATACCCTTTCCAAGCCACAAGATATTGAACGGACCAATGAGACTTTATGGGATGCCAGGATATTCTCCACTTTGGCCTCTTATGCATTTTTGGTAATGATCAGCTCAGGATCCATGGGTACCGTGCCCTTAAAGGGCGACAACTGGGAAATGTGAAAGACAGGGTGCTGTTTCCAGTAATCTGGAAGCTTTAACCAGAAAGCACCATTACCCAAGACTTCCTCTACCAATTGAGGACCTGAACGCTTACTTGCAAACTTATGGGAGGGGACTTGCATTTGAAAATGATTTTTATCAAGCATAACATAGGGGCCCACCATTATGTCGTGACCTGTAAGTCACTTACAATCCACAAAAAGCTTGTAGTCTTCAATAGCTTTGGTGAGGTGTTCTCAAACTAAGTGTTAAGAGAGTGTCTATAACTCTCTCGTTCCCAGAAAGGTGATGTGGGATGCAAACCCACATTGCTAGGGAACTAGTCATTAGAGAATGGGAAATAAGGCACCTCAAATGGTGCCTGTGCAAAAGGTACCCCAGGCAAGGGTGTAGAGCGCAACATACAGTACCAGGTAAGTGAGAAACATCACAGCTTGAGTGGACCCCAGAGGGGAGTCCATAATTAAGTGTAACTTGGCGCTAGTAGGCTTAGGTGCCTCGATCTGGAGGGGATCTGGGCGGCCCAAGGGAGCACCTGGGATTTTGGTAAATTGTGATAAAAGGTAGTGGCCCACATAGTTGGAGACCTCCCCAGAGAGGTCCACCACCAAGTTCGCCCAAGGAACCATTAGCAAAACGTAAAATAACGGGTAAATTTATTTAAGAAAGTTGACCAATGAGGAATGTTGGTCACAAAAAACGTATTTAAAGTGGGTTGGGGAAATTAAGGTTCTGCAGAAGTGCGCCCAAGCCTTAATGCTCCAATAAACAGACGCTTCCATCCGTTTTTATAAAATACATCAAAAGTGCCTTCACTCAAGTATTTGATTGAGCCATATTTTACCCAATCTTAAAATTATATAACTTGAACAGGATTCAAACCCTTGCTCTCCAATTAACTGAATTGAACCATCTTAATTTGTAACATAAATCGTTTTTTCAGTGCCTGAGCTGAGATAAGAGGCTGGGCGTTTTGAACCCCATTAGTATCAACCTGGGCATGATTTGCTTGCACCCAGCGTTGATTTAAGGTGTGTTTCAGGTCAGGAAGGGCCTAAAGTTTCACCTTCTGGGCCTCCTGTCACCCAGCCTTATCTTTAGCATCAGTTCCCACTATTAAGTCATCCAACCATAACACTAAGGATTGAGTAGACCTAATATGTTCAGCATGATCCATGACAGCTTGGACCTCGGGCTGCAAGCAGGGTCTGACTGAAAAGGAAGGATTATAACCTATTATCTCTTCGTAGGAAGAAAATCCCATGGAATTGTGAGCCCCATTGTTATAAGCAAATTGAGAAAGTGGAAGGTCGTTAGCCCAGGTGTCCTGTGAGGCTGCAGCATAGCAACGCAGGTACTGTTCTAGGACTTAGTTGACATGCTCAGTCTGTCCATTGGACTTGGGATGATAAGCCATGGAGTGACAGGGGAGATTTTTAGAATAGATAAGAGTTCACTCCAGAATTGCGCCGTGAACTGTGAACCATGGTCACTGATGATCTCCTGTGGGAGGCCAAACATTGAGAACAAATGGCGCACAAAGAGGCGAGAAGTTTCCTCTGACATAATCATGGGAGTACAAGGAATAAAAAGGGGAAACTTAGTGAAATGATTCACCACCACCATCATTGATGTAAACCTGTTGAGCAGGGGAGTTTGATAATAAAATTTACGGACACTGATGTCCATGGACCCTCCGCCTGCTGTAAGGGGTGTAGAAGCCCGTTTCTACCAGAGTGATCTGACTTAGCCCAAGCACAAGTAATGCAATCAGTGATCCAGGCCAGAACCTCCTTGGTTAAACCTGCCCAATTGTAGGTCCGCTTGATCAAGTTAATGCATTTCTTATTTCCCAGATGGCTGACCACGGGGGATCATGATGTGAGTGAAGTACCTTGGTTCTGAAGGGTGGGCAGCCTAAAATTTGTGACCAAAAATAAATGAGACCCTCCTCCAAGAAGTAGAGAGAGTGTTTATGGTTTTGGTGGGATAATTGCTCGAACAAATCCACACCCTCGGGGCAGGCCATTTGACTGGCTAAGACCTGAGAAACTAGTGGAGTGTTAGGAGCAAGAGCGATGGAAGAGATGACAGGGGAAACAATCAACAAGATTTGAGTTGCAGGGATCACAGTAACGAGGTCCGCTTCCTCCAGATCTGAGGGGCCTGGGTGGGGCTGCAGCTGAGAAAATTGGGGAGTATGTTAAGCGCACCTTTTATAAATTCATATTTGAAATTAAAACTGCATAAGTCCCGATAGGTTCATGCTTGCCAGTGCGCCAATTTTTGGAGTTTACAAAAATATAAGAGAGCCTGGTGATTCATGTGGACCATTAACTCATGTTGAGCACCCTGTAACAGATACCTCCAATGAGTTAATGTCCATGCTACAGCTACCAACTCCTTGTTGTAGATGGCCCAAGACTGCTCCATAGAGGTAAACTTTCAGGAAAATTAGGTGAACGGGTGTTCCAAGCCATCGCGCTCTTGGGGCAACACTGCCCCCACTGCCACTGAGGAGGCATCACATTCAATGATATATGGCCTGATAGGATCCGCATGTTTTAAGACAGGAGGGGATAAAAACACCTCTTTGATTGGTTCAAATGCCTGCTGGCATTCGGCCATCCAGCGAAATAGTACATTCTTGCCTGTGAGGGGGTGGAGCAGGGCAGCTAGCTGGGAAAGAACCAGGGAAATTTTTTTAAGAATATGATGGTTCCCAAGAAACTCCATAATTGTTTCTGGGTTGTTGGGGTTGGCCATTCTTGGATAGCATCCAACTTATTGGGAGGAATTGTGTAGCCATCTTTAAGGCTGAATTTCCCAAGAAAGGTAACTTCCTCCTTATAGAACTCGCATTTGGAAGGCTTAACAAACAAACCTGCTTTATGAAAGGTGGCCACGACCACTTCCAAGCCAGTAGAATGTTGTTCAGGAGTTGGGGAGTGAACCAGAATGTCATCAATATATGCGACCGCACAAGTAAACCAGAGGTCACCCAGTACACTGTCAATAATATGTTGAAATGTAGCAGGAGCATTCTTCAGCCCAAAGGGCAATACGCGGAATTGGAAAATTCCTCACTTCATCTGGATTGCCGTTAACCATTATTACCCTTTCATTACCCAAATCTGGTTAAAGGCATTGATGATATTCAGCTTGGAGAACACACGAGATTTGGCGATTGCTTGGCTTATTGTCTGCTTCAAAGGAAGGGGGTAGGGATTGTGAACCGTTACTTTGTTTAGATAACCATAATCCACGCAGAGATGGAGGGAACCATCAGCTTTTTTAGCGAAGATGATGGAAGACGTGACTGGTGATGTCTCCTTGAACAACCATCCTTTTTCAGCATATTGTCCAACCAAGTGTTGAGCACAACCTCCTCCTCCGCTGTATGGGGGTACAACGGACAGTTGATATTCACCAACTGCACTATCTTACGAAATCCCAGGTCAAGTTTAGTGTGAGGAGGCAGAAAATCTTCCTTTTCAGAATTAAAAATACTTTTTTCTTTCTCGTAACAATCACTTTAGTTACTATGATTCAATTTGAACAGCAAATTTGGATAATCACACACAGGAAAGATGGGCGACTTTAATAACAAAAATAATACAACATGGGTGAGCGTTGCGGCAAGCGGTGCGCTTAATGATGCAACTAAGGGCAAGAAACGCCCTGGAGGGGGACCAGGAACCCAAGCCATAAAAAAATCGCAAACTCAGACACCGTCTAGGTTTATGGTATTTACTGTAAAGCACGCGCAATACATGTAAATTCAATTCAACTAACCTTTGTCAAAGGTGGAACACAGGATCAGACTCTTCCTTGGGGAGGAGTCACCGACCCTGTGGGAGAAAACATGTGAGGCACAGCCCTCACTTTTCCCTCACGCGGTGTATGTAGCCACCAATAACATGGGCCACAGCTAAATTGATATTAGTTTTGAAACAGCCAATGAAGCCAATGCTGCAGCAAAAATCTGCGTGGAAATTGCCCTCCCTGAGGGCAAAAAATTGTGTGCACCGTGTGCACCAGATGGAACAAAGCAAAAACTTTGTTCATCTCCTTTGACTCGCTCCCCACCAACCTTCCTCATAAGGTAATTGAGGAGAAGCTCCGCAAAAATCTTGTAACCTACGGAGAAATCCAACAACTCAAATTACAGCGATTTTGCTTAATTCCCGACCTGTCCACGGGCAAAGCTATCGCTGTAATCAACCCCTTCCCAGAAGTGGAAGAGGATTTATCCAGAATTCCCCGCGCAGCAGAATTTCACTTCGTAGATGGGGGACAGTCAGTTGCATTCTGAGTTACACCAGAACGCGCATCACCCATTTGCAACCACTGTGGCTCACTGGGCCACAAGGAACATGCATGCCCTGTAAAAGAGGGCTTAATGGAAAATGATTTTGTGAAGAAGCTATGGATGAAGATAATGAAAACTTTGCCAAAATGACTGATGGCCACTACCCATTCCACTGGGGTGAAGATGGACTATACTCCATCGTGGACCCAGTTACAAGTAAACAGCGTAAAGAAGCACAAAAAGCCCACAAGAGAGCAGTGGCTGAAGCGGCGGCACAAGTGGAATCCGCCATTAACCATGGACAAATTCAGGAGGATATTTCAGATATTCACCGAATCAACCAATCAGAACAATATGCCCAGGGCGAAAATTTTCACAGTAACCAGACTGAGCCACAAAGCGTCATCAGTCATGCACATATTAAGGAACAATGCAACCGCAATTTGGGTGAAAATGCGGTGCACAATGCAACAAAGTTGAACCTCAAAAATATAAAATCCAATCAACAACCCGCATCAAATCAACATGAGACCTGTGCAGGAAAAGTTGACGCAAATGCAAAAAACTGCAATTCCCTTGAATCATTGGGTCAGATCAAGGGAACCAACAATGGCAGTGAAAGATTTGGAGTACAGATGCGGAGCATGGCCAAAAAGAGCCATGGTGGGATAGGACCAGAGGGTCCTCCCAACCACTCCTGAGGCGCCGCGGGAACCTCAATGTCAATAGGGACGTTAAACATCGCGGGATCCAGGGCTCATACGTCCCAAGCCAAAAAGCTGGCATTCCTGTAAAAACCTCTTGTAGACATCTTGGCCATCCAAGAAACCCACTGCCTACAAGGGGAAGAAAATCCTGGTCAACCAGAGTCGTACCATCACAATCAGTATGGACGTCTCACTGTGGGGTGATAGTCCAAAACAACAAAAAATTTAAAATTACAAATTCATCATCACACTTGCACGGTCAAGTCCTGGTAGAAATAATCACATGCCAAGATGAAATAATTTTGTTAGCATGTATCTATGCACCATGCACTGCAACTGAGAGAAAATTTTTTTGAAAAAATTTCTACTCTCACCCTCCCACCAGATATCATCATGTTTCGCGATTTCAACTGCTGGGATAACCCCAATACAGATTGATGGCTTAATCCCAGGGGATACCCACCTGGACACATTGAATATCGCACAATGAAGGCATCTCTTGGCTTACAGGATTCTCTTCCCCCAAATTCACCTATCCTTTCCCATATGACAAGGCCCAACATATGTGAGGGACTGCTCATATCGATGATTCATATTGACCACATCCTCATCCCACAATCCCACCACTCAAGAATCTCAGAATTTACAACAAAAAAAATAAATTTTTCTGATCACTGATTAGTTACAGTGCAGTTAGCGCCAACCCAATCCCACACACAGGTGTCGCCTTGGAGAAAGCTTCACCCAGAAAATTTAAGATTGCATGAGATATCTGACTGGGTTGAAAACAAGGCTACAAACCCAGAATTCACAGCCCCCATTCACTTCAGATCCCATCGGAACATGGGAAAATTTCAAAAAAGATTTAATCAACAAAACCTGACATATTGCATCATGCAAGTACACCGCGGATTCAGCCACAACCAAGCGTACCTTGGCAGAACTAGACCACCTGGAAATAAATACTCCGAGATCTGGCTATAGCCCTAATTGGGGATGCAAATGGGCAGAAATTTCAGCCCAACTTAACAGTCTCATCTTTGAACACCAACACAGAATCAAAGTATTGAACAAAGGTAGGTTCATAAAGGAAGGCAAAACCTGTTCAACATACTTTTTCCACCAATTCCACTCCCGCGGAAACCAGCCCATGTGCACACAGGTCTGCAAGACCAATGGCACCGTGGCAACTGACCCTGAGGAGGTCAAGGCGGAAGTACACTGCTATTACACCAAATTATATTGTGATATGTTAACAGATCCACAAAAAATTAAAATATTTATTTAAACTGCCAAGATACAAAGTACACCACCAAATTACAATATACTACCCCTTATCACATGGGAGGAGCTCTGGGAAACAACTCGCGGTGCACCACGTAGGAAATGCCCAGGCCCTGATGGGATACCCTACGAATTTTACAAAAAATATTTTCAACAAATCGCCCCACTCCTATTGGCGTCAATGAACCAGAGTTTGTTGGAAACACGCCTATTACCAGGAGGCCATGATTCCTACGTTGTAACCTTGTATAAAAAGGGTGACAATTTAAACCTGGCCAACTGGCGCCCAATTGCACTCTCCAACACTGACACAAAAATTCTAACAAAAATTCTAGCAGCTAGATTAGGCGCATTTGCATCTGACGTCCTATCACCCAACCAGTTTGGGTTTATACCAGGGCGTTCAATCTGGAACAACATTCACCCTGTTGCAAACATTTGCCAATCCAAAGCAACTGGTGCCCTGGTCTTCTTGGATCAGGAAAAGGCGTATGACCGTGTTAGCTGGCCATACCTAAAAGAATGTCTACATGCCTTCAAACTCCCACCAAGATTCATAAAATGGGCGATGCTCCTAACATAATCTGCAACCATGGCTGTATGCGGCCCTGGATTCCTAACAAACAAGATTAAACCACACAGAGGGCTCAAACAAGGGGATCTCCTCAGCCCACTGCTATACAATTTCAGCTTTGACTTGCTCTTCCGAGTAACTGACTCACGTCTCATGGGGATAACCGCACAAGGACAACCAACAGCCAAGATACTGGCCTTTGCAGATGACTGCTTAGCAGGTATAGCAAATAATGAAGATGCCCAACAGCTGGAACAAACTCTAGAGGAAAACTCCAAGGTGAGCAATGCATTGCTCAACAAAAAGAAGACAGAAATCATCCTCTTAGGCAAATACACAAACAATTGGGCCACAACATCAGAACCTCACACCAACACTTGAAGAAAAAACCCAATTATATTACCCTTTGCAACACCTCCCACCACCACTCCTGTCCGACACCTTGGAATCTGGCTAGAATCAGGGGGATATGCTAATGAGACAATGGAAAGTAACCTGTTACAACGGGTATCCAAACGCGTCACCTCCCTCAAGGGAAGAACCCCAGGACTAACAGGACGAGTTACAGTTGCTAACTCGCTCATCCTCCCAATACTGTGGTACCAGGCCCATGCAATAGCCTTCTCACCCACCTTTATAACCTCAATTCGCGCGCTTATCCAGGGCTGGCTGTGGCCTGGCTCTCACCCTCCTATACGGATGGAAACACTATTTGGCCCACGCTCAAGCGGAGGCATGGTCTAATAGATTTTGAGAGCCATGCCAATCACATCCTAGGTACCTGGATAAAGGAAGTCCTTGCTCCAGACCTCCCGCAACAACATTGGTCCAGAGCAGCAAGGACTAACTTTGCACAGGCGCTCAAATCAACCAACCCACATAGTCCATCCAGACTACTTTCATACCTTGCCAAGCACCCTACTGCAACAGGTCCGCATGGAACCTCCCTCATTTCAAACATATCCTCTGAACTATCCGCCGTATGGGATGGACCATAGAGAACATGGGTACTATACAGGGAAGGGGACGACCCAGCCCCCAATTCAAATCAAGAAACCCAGAAAACCACCCCCAGAGGGATATGTCGCAACAACCCCAAGCATAGATAGGATAGAATACCTAGATATGCTGGACATTCCCTATGATTTAATCACACAGAAAGCAATGTGGAAAATGACACACCACCCACTCCTACAACCAAGAATAAGAGCAAACGCCTGGCGCTGTTTGAGAAGGACCTAAAGGACGGCGGACTGCTCCAACTCCCTCCACAAAACATGTGCAGTATGTGGTGGGGAGGGATCCCTACATCACCGCCTAGAAACATGCCCCCAACCAAAGCTATATGGCAGGAAGTCGCACGTCTGCTCAAGATTCAAAACGAACAGGAATTCTCGATATCAAAGAGTATCTTCACGCTCCAGATCGAGTCACCAATCCCATCTACCCTCCGCTCCCTAATAATACCCATTGAAATGTGGACAATACACACAATTGCATTAGATGCGTTCAAGGGCACGGTCCCAACCATTCATGGGATTAACAGATTCCATGTCCACTTACTAGAGCACTTCCAAGCCTGGCTCTATGGATATATGAGACCAAGACAAAAAGCGCTCATAAAATCATGGTTCTCACTCTGGTTTCTCCACACAGACCCTTTCCTTCAAACCTGCTCCATAGCAGGGGAAACCCCCTCAGAGTAGTGCACCAACCCCCCATACCTGGCAGTCCCGCTGGCAACAGGGGTAATTTGAGTACCCTGGGGTGCCCAATTTTTATATTTATTAGTTATTCTCTTAGTTTCACATATATTCGGTAATGTCTGTCCCCTGG
The DNA here is from genome assembly GCA_022478985.1 of Massospora cicadina. Taxonomy (NCBI): domain Eukaryota; kingdom Fungi; phylum Entomophthoromycota; class Entomophthoromycetes; order Entomophthorales; family Entomophthoraceae; genus Massospora; species Massospora cicadina. The sequence continues at coordinate 46,384 of JAKSZP010008331.1, forward strand.
TCGGCTTACCTCGATTAAATAAAAAGAATTGAAGATACTTTGATAGCGCATTAAACTTTCAGGGAAAGCGGATGGTAGGCCCACAGGAGAGATGAGGGAAGTGATAGAACTGCGACCTTGAGTTTCTCTTAAGAGTGTCAATCAAGGGCAATTTACCCTCCAGTTGATCATTAATGAACAACAACATGTTAGACTCCAGGTGGATCTTGACATGTTGTCAGCGCCACCATCCCACTCCTAAGATCACCAGAAACACCAAGTTTGGCATAGTGGAAAATCGATCGTAGAAGCTAAACAGGTGTACTATAAAAGGTACTGGCCAATGGACAGCATATGATGTCTGGGAAGCCAAAGAAGCCACCATCACTGATGGACCCGCGTCTATGTCCAGTTCTAATTGTTGGGCTAACTCAACACTCATGAAATTATTTGTGGCTCCGGTGTCCACCAGGGCCTCAAAGGAGACATGGTGAGATCCAATACTAATTTTCATAGTCAATAAGAAGTAAGTAAAGTTTTGTTTAATGGAAGATTCAGGCGTTTCTGTTGCAACTGAAGAAATAGCTGGCAAATCAGGGGAAGGTCAGAGGCTTTCCCTGGAGTAAAGATGGGAAGAATGAGGGCTTGAGAGCCGGCTTCCTCCATATGGGCTTTTACTAATTCCTTTATGGGTGAATCAGGATCTGCCAACTCAGACGTGGGAGTAGTGATGGGCTTGGAAGCAGAAAAAATACTGGTTCGTTGGTAGACACTACGTCCACATCATCATTGGGTAATAATATCATAAAATTTCCCTTTTGATAGTGGAAAGCATGGCGAGGGGAGGCATTGATAGTAGTTGCAGCAGCACATATTTGATCTACCATTCCTTTCAAGGTGGACCAAACCTTGTGGTGAGCTGAAGCCAAACCCAAACCCGATCTAAAAATTACTTGAAGCATATCTTCAGAGAGGTCCAGTGTGGGGCCAGTTCACAGAAGGTAGAGATCAAAGAAGCCAAGCTAGGAGCTTTGGCCATAGTATAGAGCAATCTGAATAAGTGGTCTGAGCGTGACACCAGGGGTTTCAAGGCAGCTGATACACTGGCAATCAGCGAAGTGGGATCTCCCGCTTGTAAGGAAGAGCACAGAAGGCCTCTAACCCACCGATGGGCGTCCCCTTCCACAGTGTCCAATAAAGCGACCCCCTGTTGGGCATGAGATAAGGCAGCGGCGTTTTTAAGGGAAATTGCCAAATGCATTTGCAACTCAGCAAGGGCGTCAAGAACTTGATTTACTATTTCTTGGAAAGGAACATGTGAGACTTCCTACAGGCTATTAGGAGGGGGGAGAGGTAGTAATCCACGCAGCTCAGCTGGCCTGAAGAAATTTCTCCAGGGTAGAGCGAATAAGACTCCAAAAATTGGTAAGTGACCAAATGAACAACAAAAAGAAGACTACTGATTGCACATTCATTTAGTAGAGAGTAACCTGTTAGGAGAGTGTCTATAACTCTCCTGTTCCCAGCATGGTAGTGCACGGTGCACAAGGACAATGCCAGGGAACTAGCCAATAGTGCCAAAGTCAAAAGAGCCCAGCAGAGGGTGCAGGAGCAATAACAGCTTAGTCATAGAAAGGCGAAGTTTATGATAAAAAATCAATTAAAAGCGACGCAGTGCCCATATCAAAAGGGGCTAAGAAACACAGGTTGGAGGGAACCTGGGCGAACAAACGGTGCATGAGTTAAGAACTGCAAGGTACTTGCAATGGCAAGGGTAATGGAGCGCGATACCTCCTCAAAGAGGTTCGCGCATAGGAGCGTTCACAATACTATAAAAAATATAAAATAATGTAAATGGGAAAAGGTTTATTTGGAAAGTAACAAACAAGGAATGTTATTTGGGGAAATGTATTTAAGCTCAAATGGGGGAATAGGGGTTATGTCGCAGTGGACCCAAGCACTGACTCACCAATAGGGCAACACTGCCATATGAGTTAGTTGAATAAGCTGAAACTGACTTCACTTGAGTGGTCAATTGAAGTTGGATTCAACCTCAGCACATTATTTTGTAAATGAAATGGGTTTCGGAACCCCATTCCTTGACAAACTAAATTGAACCATCCACATTTATTTGGTAGATCATTCTTTTTAACGCCTGGCCCAACGTCAGGTTCTGGGCACTTGGCAACCCACTAGTACCAACCTGAGCATATTTTTCCGTACCCAGTGTTGATCTAGGGTATGCTTTAAGTCTGTGAGGCCCTGTAATTTCACCTTCTGGGCCTCCTGTCGCCCAGCCTTATCCTTAGGGTTGGTCCCCACTATGATGTCATTTAACCATGACATTAACCTCTCCTCCAAACGGGGCTCAACCCCCTCCAGGGGCTTGCGCAAGGGAAAAGTTCTTGTGGGCAGGGGTCAACTTCATGGTGGCAATGGTCAGTTTGGGTTAAATCCAGAGCCTGGGGGAAACGCTCGTGGAAGGCTTCAATCAGATCTTGGGCATGCACACAGTCGCGCGCTGGAACCCAACTGTTCTCTGCAGCGTCAAAGCCCTTCCAGGATACCAGGTACTCCAGTATTCTTTTAACGCGGCGGGAGGCAACTATCTCTTCCACCTCCCACTCTGGCGCCCCATCCATGAGATAGGCCTCAGGAGTCTCTCTGGTGGGGATCCCTCAAACAACGTGAGTTTGTTTATATGAAACACCAAGAAGATCCAAAATGAAGGGGGAAGATCCAGCTGGTATGAGGCATGGCCCACCTTTCTAAAAACGCGGTAAGAGCCAATCCTCTTTGGTCCCAGCTTCTTGCATGGCTGCTTGATATGGATGTCATGAGCATCAATCATCATGAGATCCACTTCCTTGTATACAGAACCCACTCAGCACTTCCCATCAGCGTTCTCCTTATACTCTTGCATTGCTACCTCCTAACTCGTAGAAACCCCCTGGTGGACCTTCTTGATGGTATTGGCAAAGTCCACCACCGCTTCAACCTTAGACTCACAGCTGGGCTCCATGTTAAAGGCGGGGTAAAGCCATGGCTGGCGAAAAATGGGGAACAACTGATCGAGGAGTGCAAGGTATTGTTGTAGCTAAATGGGCCATGGGAAGGTGAGAAGCCCAATCTGAATGATCTGCAGCTAAGTAACACCGCAGAAACTGCTACAAGCACTGGTTCACTCGTTCAGTCTGTTCATCTGATTGAGGATGATAGGCAGTTGAATGGCAAGGGCGAATCTGAAGAGTCTTAAACAACTCTTCCCAAAAACGGAGGTAAACTGAGGGCCCCAGTCACTGATAATTTCTCGGGGGACCCCATGGAGCGCAAAAAGATGGGTGACGAAAAGCCTAGCCATCTCAGCTGCGGTTATGGTGTTTCTGCAAGGAATAAAGTGGGCAAACTTCGTGAACCGGTCCACCACTACCATGGTGTCCTCATAACCATCTGAGATTGGTAACTCCACAATGAAATCAACCAAGATGGAAGTCCAAGGCCCATCAGTCTTTTGGACTGGTACCAACAACCCTGCTAAAGGTTGACGATTGGGTTTCATCTGGGAGCATACCAGGCACTCCTTACAATACTACCCCACATGAGCAGGCAAGCCCTTCCAATTGTATGTGCGACGTATCAACTCCAAGGTCTTTGCTTTCCCTGGATGACCATTGGTGATTCCATCATGATGGTACCAGATGATTTCCAGGCGCAGTGGTCCAGCAGGTACACAAAGGCGTCCCTGGAACCACACCATCTCATCCTTTACATGATAGCCCCTGGATAGATCCTCTTGATTTGAAGCGCTCTTTGCAAGTACCATGGTATATTCGTCTGACAGCGGCTGAGAGAGGATGACCTTTCTGAACATACCAAATTCCTCCGCGTTATCCAGAGGTGCAAGCGCTGTCCCGTTAGCCAGGGGAGAGGGAAGTAGCGACAGAATTTTAATTGGAGGAATCATAACCTGGGTGTTGTGCACTTCTACCTCCTTGAAGTCAGGTGCTATAGCAGGGTTGCGGCTCAAAGCATCCGCCAAACCATTATCCTTGCCCTTGGTGAACTCATATGTGAATGAAAATTGGGCAAGGATCTCATGCCAACGGGTCTGCCATGGGGTTAGGACATGAGAAGCGCGGTAGTACAGCAAGGCACGGTGGTCTGTATGTACACGGAATGGTTGGGTAGAGCCATGAAAGTGGTGACGCCAATATGTCAGCGCCTCCACCACTGCTAATAACTCCTTGTCGTAAATGGAATAATTCAACTCTGGCAAAGACATTTTCCTAAAAAAATATCCCACTATAACTCTCTATCCCATCTTTCGCCTACTTGTAACAAGGTGGCCGCTATGGCAAAGTTGGACGCGTCAGTAGACACAATAAACTCCTTTGAAGAATCGACATGGCGAAGAACAGAGGCGGACAACAGGGTGCACTTCACTGCTTGAAAAGCATCCTCCAAAATGGGTAACCACTGAAGCACCTTGGCACCGCTAGCCTTGTATAGGGGAGCTGCCACCTCAGACAGATTGGGAGTGAACTTCTTGAGGAACGTGCACATCCCCAAGAAGCTCCTTACTTCCTTAATCAAGGTGGGGGTAGGCCACTAACGAATTGCCCTCTCCTTGTCTGGAGTTATCATGTGTCTTTGGTCAAACATGACGTTGCCCAGAAATGTGACCTGAGACTTAAAGAACTCACACTTCAAAATTTTCAATGTAAGGCTGGCTGCCTTTAACCACTCCACCACTTGCCAAAGGTGAACTGCATGGGACACCTGATCAGGGGAAAACAACAGGATATCATCCATGTAGGCAACCGCGCATACCCCTAACAGGTACCCCAACGCTGCATCAATGCGGCGTTGAAAGATAGCAGGGGCGTTCTTAAGCCCAAAGGGCATGAACCAAAACTGGAATATTCCTTTTTGGTGCGGAAGGCAGTAAACCACTCTTTGTCATGGAAACAGCAGAATAAGTTTAGACCGGCCTGCCAGTCAGGGTGCGTAAGCATCCAGAAAGCAAGCCAGAATGTCAGAGGCATTGCTGACCATATGACTTAATATGGAGCCGGGAAATAGGATACCACAAAATGGTGGCGGAACGTCAGGGTTAGGAGTATCCCAACAGCAAACCACACTGAATAGATTTTGGACCCAGGAGCTCTGCTAACAGGGGTGGAAACTACTGGGATAGTTTCTGTGAGATTCTTGGTTGTTGAGGCCATTTTGTTGGGGGTGGTAGAGAGGCAGATCTTCTCTTGTAGTTGATGAGCGTAAGGCCATATGATCCCTGCATATTGCTGAAAGGTCATGAGAACCGGGTTGTAGAGCCAAAAATTTTGAACTTGTCGAGTCCAATTGGTGATAGAGGGAATCATGGTAACCAAGAGAATTGGTATGGCCCACCCAGAGTGCGGGGTGGCGGACCATCATGCAAACACCATATGGAATGTGGTTGAAAGGAGGGAGATAAAATTTGGGGTTTTTTAACAAAATTTTTATTTGGAAAACAAAGTAAGAAAAATTGACCAACAATCTTCTCAGTGCTTTGCAACTGATTAAATAGTGGTCGATTGGTGAAAACGAGGTCAGGGTCCACAAATTTGGCCTAACCGGCGAATTGGATGGTAGAGGGGGTTTATTCTTTGGGAACCGTCATCACAAAATTCAGCGGTGGGCTGAGTCTCTGTCAGTTTGACCTCAAACGTCTGGACCAGGGGTCAGTTACATTTCTGACAGTTAGCATGACGGCATTTGGCCTGACAAGCGATGGGAATCCCCCAAGGACATCCAATATAGGAATGGGACCATTTGGTTGGGAACAGGTTTGGGATGGCCAACCCACCCGCACTCAGTTGATTAACCATTCATTCAGTCAATAGAGGCCCATCGGGTGCAACACCTGAATTACTATTGGAGGGTTTCAAACTCTCAGTGATGGCGCCCAATATTTGTTCTGCTGATTTTGGGGTCAAATCAGAACCATCAGGTGATCTGGCTGATGTTTCATTCTTCATGCTTTTACAACCATTCAAATTTCAGCCATCAGCCCAAATGACCACTCGAATTAGATCTAACTGATTTCAGTTCAATAATCTCAGCACAGATTTCACTGATTCCTCGCAACAGTTCTGCCAAGGTGAGTAAGGAAATTGGGGGTGGGATCCAAAGCGGATGGGCTGTCACCCATCGCTTGTCAACTATGTGGGCTAGATCACTTTAGGTGATGAGGGGTACTGCCATCCTCTTCAGGGTTTTCTTACTTGGGAACAGAAAGATAGCTCGATCAAAAGCCAAAGGACACTCCCCAAGACTTACACTCTTGTTCTTATGCATCTGAATCTGATTGAACGATTGAGGCAATCCAGCTTGGAGAAGACCTTCGCCTTCTCCACATAGCGCGCAATCTGTGAATCCAGAGGGATGGGATGGAGGTCAGGTATAGTGACATTGTTAAGGTTCCCATAGTCCACACATGGGCGTAAAGTATAATCAGACTTCTCCACAAAGAGAAGGGGGAGCACACAGGGGAGATACGCTGAAAAATCGCACCTTTGGCCAACTGTTCCTTCACCCACACATCCAACGCCTCTTCCTCCCAGACAATTTTTGGGTAAATGGGGAAGATATACGAACCAGATCCACTGTGAGCAGGAAGTCACAATCGAACTCAGAGTGCTTAGGGAGTGCATTGGCGGATGCTGCATCAAAATAGGATTCCAAACCTTCCAAACAGGAAGGTAAGGAGGATCCCACTGAGGAGGGAGTCTTCAGCAAAGGAGCAAGATAAGGGGTGGGAACATTGGGCCAATGAGGTAATGGGCCCTGGACGTTATTCTTCAACAAGGGAACAATCAACTGGTGACCATTTACCAAAGACAAGGATAGCATATTTTCTTTCAAATTAGTCCGGACATTAAACTTTCTCCACCACTCAACCCCCAAAATAATGGGGAGCAAGAGGTGCTTGATAGCTTGAAAATGGTCGGACAGAAGATAGGCGCCCACCTGGTAGTCCACAACCCTATGACGTTCAGTGCAGGGATACCTTGAGAAGCCCCACCTCTAGCCATACCACCTGGTGAGTAACTCAGCTCAAGGTAGTCAGCCAGATCTTGGTCAATAAAATTATTTGTGGCACCGGTATCCACTAAAATAGTTGTGCTGAACTTCCCAAGAGGATGTAAGGGTAGCAGTCAAGAGGAAATATCCAGAGTGGGATGTATTCAAAGCAGAAAATGCCCCTATTTCACCTAAATTTTCTCTTGGCTTGAGAAAACCATAAGTTTAGGTTTAGGAATCAAAGAAGGGGGAGGGATAGTTGGCCACTCTTACTACTGAGGCCACATACCCCTTCATGCCTTCTGAAGGTGCATAAACGTTTTCATATTGTAAGCGCAGTTCTTTTTCAACTTCCTGAGTTCTGGGATAAAGGAAGAGGTCAAACGGGGATCTTCTAGTGTGATTTTATACACAGGAATGGGTTCAAGATCTGAACCATGAGAGGGCCAATATGGTTCAGAGATATACCTAATATTTCGTTATAAAACGCGTTTTTAGATGTGAACGACCCTATCCCTTGAACTGCAATGGAATGCCCAACGTTATCCATGGCCAACACCCCCAGGCCCATCCGCACCAATTCTGACAGCACTGGCTGAATGCGCGGGTGGAAATAAACTTGTTTATTTAATCTGACATTGAAAAATTTGGCGGAAAGTTGATGAATCATGACTTTTGGACCTCAAAGCATCTGAATCCACCAGGTAAAGACATGAATGGTGGATACTTTCCAGTTGGAGGCAACCATAATAACGCTGGGTTGCTCCAAACTTTGAGAAAAAGAGGAAACATCAGTGAGGCTAATGACAGCTGGAGCCCACAGCCAACGGCCACTGTTTCCACTTTGGAAAATTTCTACACGGAAAAAGTTTGTGCACATAAGAAAAAAAGGTTGGTTGACTTATGTTAGGAGAGTGTCTATAACTCTCCTGTTCCCAGCGTGGTAGTGCACAGTGCACAAGGCCTACGCCAGGGAACTAGCCGTTAGTGCCAAAGTCATTAGAGCCAGCAGAGGGTGCGGGAGCAATAACAGCTTAGGCATAGAAAGGCGAATTTTATGATAAAAAACCCATTAAAAGCAACGCGGTGCCCATAGCGAAAGGGGCTAAGAGACCCAGGTTGGAGGGAACCTGGGAGAACAAATGGTGCGCGAGTTAAGAGCTGCAAGGTACTTGCAATGGCAAGGGTAATGGAGACCGAGACCTCCTCAAAGAGGTTCGCTCATAGGAGCGTTCACAATACTATAAAAATTATAAAATAATGTAAATGGGAAAAGGTTTATTTGGGAAGTCAACAAACAAGGAATGTTAATTGGGGAAATGTATTTAAGCTCAAATGGGGGAATAGGGGTTATGTCGCAGTGGACCCAAGCACTGACTCACCAATAGGGCAACAGTGCCATATGAGTTAATTGAATAAGCTGAAACTGACTTTACTTGAGTGGTCAATTGAAGTTGGATTCAACCTCAGCACATTATTTTGTAAATGGAACATGTTTTGAAACCCCATTCCTCGACAAACTGAATTGAACTATCCGCATTTATTTGGTAGATCATTCTTTTTAACGCCTGGACCTACGTCAGGTGCTGGGCACTTGGCACCCCACTAGTACCAACCTGGGCATATTTTGCCTGTACCCAGTGTTGGTCTAGGGTATGCTTAAGGTCTGGGAGGCCCTGTAATTTCACCTTCTGGGCCTTCTGGCGCCCAGCCTTGTCCTTGGGGTCAGTCCCTATTATGATGTCATGGGACCATGACATAACCACTGCAACGCCCATCTCGAAGAGTAGGGCGGAAGTGGCTGGAAATAATGGTTGTTTGATTATGTCATGGAAATGGCAGAAGAAGTTTAAACTGAACTGTCAGTCAGGATGTGTAAGCACCCAAAAAGCAAGCCAGAATGCCAGAGGCATTGCCATCCACAAGACGTTGTATGGAGCCATGCATTGGGAAATGATAAAACATTGGTGCAGGGCAATAGTGGATAGCAACCCAAGAACAAGCCAAATGGAGTCCGCCACATACACTGGAGGTCTTTCTGCAGGGGGTGGTACTACAGTTATGGTTCCTACAAGGTCACCGATAGGTGGGTTTAATTCAACTGGGGAGACAAGGGGCAGATCCTTGCTTGGAGATGGTGGATGTAAGGCAACAAGATTTTAGTATATTATTGGCGAAAGTTTATAAGGATAGGGTTGAATTGCTAGAAGTATATAGCTCGCTGAATCCAGTTTATGAAGTTAGGGGCCAGAGTGATCATCAGCACTGTTAGAGCTCATCCAGTATAAGGACCAATGTCCACCAGAGAAAAGCCATAAGGAATGCAGCCAGAAGGATATCAATAAAAACAAAATTGATAGTTTTTTGAGGCAAATTTTATTGTAAAGGAAAGTGAAGAAAATAGACCAACAATTTTCTCAGTGTGATGAAACTGATTAAATAGTGTTCAATTGATGCATGAACAAGACAGGATTGAGACCCTTAATTTCGACCTAACCAGTAAATTATTCAGGAATGGGGGAAGATCAGTTCACTGGAAACTGACATCGAGGAATTTGGTGGTAGGCTGAGTCACTGTCAGTTTGACCTTGTATGCCTGAACTGAGGCTTGACTGCATTTCCAACAGTTGGCGCAACGGCATTTGGCCCAACAAACAGCGTGAATTCCCAGGGCCACCCCATGTAGGGGCAGTCCCAATTGGTTGGGAACAGGTTTGGGATGCCCAACCTGCCTGTGCCCAGTCACTGGGCCATTCATTTGGTCAAAAGCGTTGCATCAGTCACAACACCCAATTTGCCTGAAGGGAGCTTTATAAATATCATCAATGGTGTTTGATGCTACTACCTGAATTTTGGGGATCATCCACATCGATTTTAAGAGGGGGTTAATTTTGATGATCGCAGTGTTAGCCAAATCAAATCTGTCAGCAATTCATAGCCAATGAATTAGTCTTTGTGCCTTTTTGACTATGTGAAATTCAATCATTGGGCTTAATTCCACTCAATTTTTGGCTCAATAAACTTCATTTTGGTGATCTTGGTGCAAATTTCCCTGATTAGATGTACTAGTTCTTCCAAGGTGAGTGTGGGCATTGGGGGAGGGATACAAAGAGGGAGGGCTATTACCCAGCACTCATCTACTACGTGGGCGAGGTCGCCCTGGGTAATGAGGGGTACAGCCACCCTCTTTGGTACCTTCTAACTTGTAAATGGGAAAAGAGGCTGGTCAACACACAGGGGACGTTCCCCATGACTTACAAGCCACTGGAATTTGGGTTTGCTTTTGGGTGCTTTTTCAAAATGACTGGCAGGCAAGTGCAAACTTTATCTTCCATCTCCCTACATAGTTGGCCATCCATTATTTCTGGCCATTTTTACCCTCCTTGCCAAGGTAGGTGAAGCAGTGAGTATCATCTATATGAACAATCAGTCAATAGCCTGCCTTTTGTTACTTGTCTGATTAATTGCCAATTTTATAAGCAGCTCCTAAATGGCTTTGGAGGAACTCTTTAATGGTAAAATCGTTCCATTACCCTATAATTTACTTTTGGTCCACCCTCAAAACGGAGACTTCATGTTTGGATCTAACAACTTGGCTCCAGGTTTTGTTTTCTGTCAGAAAATTGACCAGATGTATTCTTTCAACGATTTAAGAGAATTTGGGATAAAACATATTAATCCTGGAAGTATGGCTTATTGACTGTATTTTGTGGTTATTGGTATGATTACTATGTAGTTGCTCCTCAAATTGGGTCAAACTGAATCGAATTATTTCTCCAAGATTGGAAAATAGGATCAAGTAGAGCAATTGATGGCCCTAAATTTAGTATAAGGATCACCAGCAACTAGTAACTGAGGATGATACAAATGAGATAAATAGTATATATCAGCAGAGCCCAACAATTATGGGTTTGAGGCAGCTGAAAATGTTACAGCACCTATATATAATAATGAACTGTTGCCCAAAAGACGATTCCCAAACAAATAACAAGTTAAGATTGTTGTTGGTGAGAAGCTGAAATTTACTGAGTTTACACAAAGCAACCAAAGTGGTTTCCAGCGCATAAGAAATCGACTCAAAGGTCAAACCTAAATTTGACAATAATTTAATATACTCATTTATATGTCTCACTGGTAACTCAAGGCTGAGTATGAGCTGAAACTAACATGGACATTGGGGGGATGGGGTGAGAGGGTTGATGCCAGGGAAGAGAGAAGTGTAGTGAGAGAGAGTGAGGAAGTGGTTGGCTATAAGAACCATTGATGAGCTGATAGGTCAGTGGTGGGCACAGTAGCCCTTTTGTACATATAAATACCTAGTGCTTCCATTTTATGTATCTCCCTTTGCCTAATCTTCCTTTTATATAAGTTTATATTTATTCTTATGGGTTGGGGTTTATACTGGGGGATCCCCAAATGGCGTAGGTGACACACCAAGGGGTCAGCTGGTACTTCTGCCCCAACGCCTAAGGCGAAATGGCAAGGGCTGACCAGTCTTCATACTGGTAGGCCTGCTGACCAGCAGAGCCCACTGTCACGGAAAAGAAATCTTCTAAAAAGTGGTGCTCACTACGGGGGGTTCTGATGGTTTATTATGGAGTAACCGCAGGTTGGTGACGAGGTGGCAGGGATGAGCCAATGGTTCAGCTGGGGAGGAGTGAGCACACTGGTGTAACCAAAACCAGTAGTTAGGTTCCAGAGATTGTTGATAGCATGGAAGAACAAGCCCTGGACGCCTTCCCCACACCCTGAGGTGGGAATTAGGAGGAATACCATCTGGTTAAGTGGGGGAATTGTCAGAAAATTAACCAGATGGATTCCTCCAATGATTTAAGTGGATTTGGGATGAAATAGGCCAATCCTGTCATAATGGCTTATTGACTGGATTTCATGGTTATTGGTATGATTAGTAGGTAGTTGCTCCCCAAATTGGGTTGAACCAAAATCCATTTATTCCACCGAGATTGGAAGTTAGGATTGAGTGGGGCAATTGATGGCCCCAAATTAGTATAAGGATCACTGGAAACTAATAGCCAAGGATGATCCAATTGGTTATATAGTATATGTCGCAGAACTTGACAATTATGAGTTTGAGGCGGCTGAGGATGTTTCCAGCGCCTATATAATTATTGGCTGTCACCCAAAAGGAAATTTCCAAAGATTGGCTACAATGAGTTAAGGTGTGTCATTAGTGAGAAGCCAAAATTTCCCAAGTTTACTCAAGCAACTGAAGTGGTTTCCAGCGCATAAGAAATTGACTTGAAGGTTAAACCCAAATTTAGCAATAATTTAATACAATCATTTATATGGCTCACTGGTGACTCAAGGCCAAGGATGAGCTGAAACTAACATGGACATTGGGGGGATGGGGTGAGAGGGTTGATGCCAGGGAAGAGAGAAGTGTAGTGAGAGAGAGTGAGGAAGTGGTTGGCTATAAGAACCATTGATGAGCTGATAGGTCAGTGGTGGGCACAGTAGCCCTTTTGTACATATAAATACCTAGTGCTTCCATTTTATGTATCTCCTTTGCCTAATCTTCCTTTTATATAAGTTTATATTTATTCTTATGGGTTGGGGTTTATACTGGGGGATCCCCAAATGGCGTAGGTGACACACCAAGGGGTCAGCTGGTACTTCTGCCCCAACGCCTAAGGCGAAATGGCAAGGGCTGACCAGTCTTCATACTGGTAGGCCTGCTGACCAGCAGAGCCCACTGAAATGAGGTAAAGAAAAATTCTGACAGTGGTGCTCACTACAGGGGTTCTTATGGTTTGACTGTTAAAAATTTGGCAATATATTGGAGATACGCTGAAAAGTTTTTCATAGGATCAGCCCACTGATTAATAGAAAAGACAATATGAAGATCATCATCCTTGAGACAACTGAATAAACTTTTAATAAAATATGGTGCAATTTACCCAATGACACTTCTTTATTTAATTAAATATTTACAGCGAATACTCATTTTACCGCTCTCTTGTTGCACTAACAATCCTCCTACTATAATTATATCATCTCACTTATATATCAGCGACTTTGGTTGATACTGCTCATTGGTTTAGACTATTTGATTATTCCATATTCTCATTGGCTCCAGAAGGGTATGGTATTTTTTAGGTTCTCTATTGCCTTAGTTTGAGGCAATTTACTTAATATTTGTCAAATGTTGACATCGCCTTATTGCATTATTTGGAGGTAATTTAATAATAATCCTTTCTGACCCAATATCGCTTCATCCTGAGGCGCTCAAATAATTGTAACTAATCATCATGGTTGGCGAATTCTAGCCAATCTGCTGTAGCTATTGAGGCTTATCATCCAGTCATATTAAAAGCTTGACATTCCTGATGTTTAATCAATATCCATATTGGTTCCCAATTTTGATGCTTCCACCACACCCAAGTTAGTGTGCTCTGGCTCACCTTTCTTTTGCAATCTTGTCAGTGACTGCTGAAACAAATGAATCCACCAATAAACAAAATTACGCCTACTTTTTATTACCTATGAAAATTGTATTAAGACACACCAGGTGTCCTTTGGGGCCTTTGTCAATACTGGAGAAGCAGGAAACTCTATGAGTCTGGAGTTGGCTCAGCAGCTGGATTTTGACTTAGACCTGAAGCCAGCAGTATTGATCGCCTCGTCAGCCTCCCAACCATTATATAAAGTATGGCGCCCAGTACCTTTCTCAGTTCATCAGTTTCTTTTTTGCGATTGCTTCTTAGAAATGCATAATATGATTTTTCTGGTGTTTTTGGTTGTGGGTTGGTGGTATTGGCAGCATGTGAGAATCTACTTGGAATCTAACAAGCTATCATTTTCAAATGGTCAGGTGGAGGGCGAGTTCCCCTTATTAGATACCCTTACTAAGGCTCAAAACTGTAGATCAGTTACAACCCTAATATCTCCTGTAGGTCTTCCGCCAGATCTCCCCCCTGCGTCAATGGGCTATCAGAGCAATTTTAATCCGGATAAGGAGAACTGCCTTCTCTTACATATGAAATTTATTTTTAGAAATTTTGAACTATGGTGCAGGTGAACATAAACTGCCCACTGAACCTGCATATAACAGAGGAGGAGGTTGCCCTTGATGCCTGGTTGGATAACATGCTCAAGAAGGGCTGGTTGCTCAAAGAGACATCCCTCTGTTGCCTTTACCATCGTCTTTGCCAAGAAGACAGATGGCTCCCTTTGTACCTGCATGGATTATGGTCACTTTAACAATATCACATTCCATGACCCCTATCCACTACTATTGGAACAGATGATTGACCAAGTGATTGCTAAGTTGCAGGTGTTTTCAAAACTTGGTCCAAATAATGCTTTTAATCAAATTTGGGTTATAGAAGGTCAGGAACCGCTTAAAACTATATAGACAAATGAGACATATTCAAATTTTGAGTGATGTCTTTTGGGCTTAAGAATGCGCCCACAACAGTCCAATGGATGATCAATAGTGTGATGGGTGATCTCTGGTTCACCTGCATGGTTGCATATATTGATGACATCCTGGTGCACTATCCCTCCTATAAACAACATGCAAAGGACTTGGAGGCGGTGGTGACTGTCCTGCATAAGGCTGGTTTTTTTTCAAGCCAATACAATATTTTATTGGTATGAAGTCACATTTTTAGGTAATCTTGTCTTAAAAGATGGATACACCATTCCGCCCAGCAAGATGGATGTCATCTGCGAATGGTTAACTCCAACAACCCAAAAGCAACTGATAAGCTTCTTGGGCACTATCATATCCCTGAAAAAGTTCTCTCCCACGCGCTCTCAGCTAGCCACTTCACTTCATCCACTCACAGGCAAGAATGTTACCTTTTGGTGGACGGCTGAGTGTCAGAAGGCATTCAATTATATTAAAGAGGTGTTCCTGTTGCCTCCCATCCTTAAGCATCAGATCCTTTCAAAACCTAAATTGTAGCATGCAACGCGTCTTCCACTGCGGCAGGGACAGGCTTTCTCCAAGAGCACAATGTGTTGGAGCAAAGGTTGCTTATTTTTACCTGTAAGTTTTCTTCCACTGAGCAGCCCTGGGCCATCTCTAACAAGGAGTTGGCAGTCGTGGCGTGGGCCTTGACCCACTGGAGGTATCTCTTGCAGGGTGCACATCATGAGTTGACTGTGCAAACGGACCGCCAAGCTCTTCTTTGCTTCTACAAGCCACAGAAGTTGGCACATAAGCAGGCCTGCACCTACCAGGACTTGTGCAGCTTCACCTTTAGATATGAGTTTGCGAAGGGAGAGTTAAATATCCTTCCCAATTTTCTAAGCAATAACCCCACACCTTACCCATCTGACTCTATAAAGCAGATCTCGTCACAGTCATTCCCCACTCAAATTTTGACCATTGTTCCTCCCACGGTTTCAGAAGCAGATTTAGCTCCAGATGCACCCTTAATTTTGAGGGTCAAAGCAGAGAAAATGGCATGTGTGGAAGATGTGGATTTTTTGGGTTGGTTGTCCCTCCTAGCTTCAAAGAATTCCTTGTATTCTCTGGCCAAGGGGCTCATCCAGTTCAGTTCTTAGGTATGGGTGCCTCTTTTCTTTTGAGCTGAAGTAATTCAGGACTATCACAATCCCCAAACAGTTGGTCACCCAGGGAATAGAAAATGCATTGATCTAGTGAAGTGTTCCTATAACTGGCCAAGTTTGTCAAAAGATGTTCCAGCATGAATTGCTGACTGTGTGTTTTGCGTGCAGGTCAAGTCAGACTCTTTGGTAGGAATGGTCTTCTTCACCCATTGCAGCAGGCTGAAGGTCTATGGACATCGGTTTCCATGGACTTTATTGTTGAGCTACCCAGCTCCAAGGTATTTACAGCGATTGTAGTTGCTGTATACTGCTTCACTAAATTTACCCTGTTCATCCCATGTTCCTCCACCATTACTTATAAAGAAATTTCCTGTCTCATCGCGCACCATGTGTTCTCAATGTTTAGGATCCCTCAGGAGATTATCACCACCTGTAAACCCCAATTTATGGGCAGTTTTGGAATAAGCTCTTGGTGATCTTGAGGAACACACCTTGTCATTCCACTGCATACCATCCACAGTCAGATGGACAAACTGAACGGGTCAATCCGATCCTGAAACAGTATCTGAGGTGCTACGTTGCAGCTGCTCAGGATATCTGTGCGGACGACCTTTCCCTCGCCCAGTTTGTGTATAACAATGGAACACATGCGTCCATGAGTTACCTCCCATATGATGCTACCTTGGGTATGGCACTTCATTTTTGGTGGCCCATGCTTCCGCCCAGAGATAATGGCTGCAGATGAACATGCCAGCACATTTGGTCCACGCAGTCCTTGGTTTGGGAGCACTCAACTAAGGCTATAAAGAGATTATAAGCAATTCACAAATAAAAAATGGCTCCTAGCACACGAATTAAAGGAAGGATACCATTTTATACTTAACATGCACCACTTGAACATGCAGGTGCCATCACACAAGTTTTCAAGTAAGTGCTCAGGTCCTCATCTGGTGGAAGAAGACTTGGTAAATGGCGCCTTCCATTTAAAATTGCCACCTCACTAGAAGCAACACCCAGTCTTCCACGTGTCTCAGTTGTCTACTTTTAATGGGGCAATCCCATCAGAAATAGAGCCCAACATGATTAAGGGCACAGAGGAAGATGAAGTGGAGGGCATTTTGGCTTCAGAATTACTTTGATTAGTCCAATATCTAGTCATGTGGAAGAGCTATCCAGCCTATAAAATTAGCTGAGTTGGTGCATGGGTGCATGGGACTGTGTTAACTGCACAGAGATTGTCAAAGCTTTCAACGCTACCCACCCAGCTGCTCCTCATCCTTCCCTAAAAATTGCTATGCTGATGGCAATCAAGTTGCACAAGGCCCATAAGAATTTGGCCCTTGATTGATTGCCCGGTGGTGACACTCCCCCTTTGGCAAAAGGGAAGGGTAATGTAAGTCCAGTAGAGCACCCTCCACTTGGACCGGGTGACATTCCCATTACCATCAAAAAAGGTCTGAGAAGGCCAGATGCCCCTTTTGTCTCCCAGGGTGACCTCGCCCATGTCATGGATGAGTTATGGGTGACAGCTTACCCTTTAAGGACCCCACCACCTGTCCCAGTATTACCTTTGAATGAATCAATACAAAAAGGGGATTTGTGCCAAGATTTTGGATAATTGCCATTTTCTTGGGATGAAAAATTCAATTAAAGTCGAGGGCAATGAGACTTAGGCATCCAGGCCTGAGATCCCCAAACCCTTGGCAACTAAGCTCAATGGGTGCATACTTTTGGCAAACAACGTGTCTAGTGTCAAGTCTTTAACAAAGTTTTCTGATGGCATTGGGCCATTGTAAATGTTGCTGACAGTTCAAAACTCTCAGAAAACTAAAAACCTTCATTCAATATTTCTTGATTGGTTGTACAGACGCCGGAGGAACTGAGTGCAGCCAGGGTGGGAATCCCAAACCTGTTCCTGACCACCAGGAACCGCCCCTATATGAGGTGGCCTTGAGAGTTTCCCACTGTTCATTGTGCAAGAAGTCGTCACTCCATCCATAAAAAATGTAGACAATCTGCAGATTTGGGCGTCTGTGGACAAACTGATTGCAACAAGCCTGTCACCAAGTTTTGAAGTTGGTCAAAATAACTCATTTTCTTCTCCCCTTGCCTAAAGTTTTCCCGGTTAGGTCAAATCTAAGGGACTAATCCCACATTTTCCTAAGCTATTCCCCAAATCAATTATCATTTTAAGCAGTCATAACACACTGAAAAAATAACAGTCAGCTCTCTTATTTTATCATCAAGAAAAATCTTCCTGCGCTTAAATTTATTTAGTCAAGTTCAAATCTTTTATTGATGAACCCCCATGACTTCTGCAATGTGGCCACATGGCCCATGTATTGACTGGGTCATCCCAACCATATTTTTAATATAACGCTTGATGGAGTCACTTGACCCTATTGTTTGTGGCCCTTAAGAATTTCCCTGATCTTCAAACTTACTACGCCTAGGCCCATTGGCCTTGAGGCTGCAACAGCTTGGTTCTTTGTTGGGTTGTTTGTTATATTTACAGCCCATTGGCACTCCATTTTAAATCATCTCCAGCCAATCTTAACGGCGTTTGGGCTGCATTGCCCATGGCATTTGGGCTCGCCTTTTGGGTGCTTTTGCAACCTGACAGAAGGCCAGTCTAAACTTTATCTGGTGCCTCCCTTACACAAAAATATCTATATTAAATTTCACAATTCTTGTGGTTATACAAAACTTTTTGTTACTCCATTGTCTATGCAGATATAAAAATTGTAAGGTTTTCTGACTCTATAACATGCACATATAATTGTCTATGTGAGAAGCAATCTATGTCTAGATTTATATATATTTGAGGCAAGCCAATTAGGGGATGGACATTACCAAAAGAAAGAAAGTAAGTAAACATTGGCATGAAACCTGAGCAGGTTCAACTCCATCAAAGAAAGTTTTCCATCTCCAGATTGAGACTCAGATTTTTTCTGGTTATTTGACATGGGTAAGGTTTTCATGTTACTAGACCTACTAAACTCCAATAGCTTCCTTTGGCTGGCCCATGATTGATGTGCAAAGGGCAGGAATCAAACATGCAACCTTCAGGTTGGTAGTCATATGCCCTAACAACTTACCTTCCACCCCTATGTCTAGATTTAAATATCACATTTCTAAAGATTGGTCCTGAGCTTTTTTTGTCATGATTGCAAACACCAATTAAATTGGGAATTACATTCTTTTAAGTTAAAATGGCAAATCCATTTAGAATTATATAAAAATGAGGAATGAGGACATCATAATCTTTTGAAAGATCCTATTAAAATTTTTGCTTCTACAACGTTGCTCATTATTTTTATACTCAAGCTACATGCCATTGCAAAGCTTTTGCTGGTTGATATTTTGCAATGTGATAATTGGCACTCCAATTTTTCAATTGCAGTAGATACAATGGCATCCCTGGAAGATCAAGTGAATTAAAAATTCTGTTGGATAATTAACTGCTTTATCTGCTTCCACAACAGTGTTGACAAACTTGTATGTGACTGCCTTGCTTTGAATATTAGACTAATTAATATTGTTAAGTTCATATACATCTTTGTTCTTGGCAATAAGAATAGATCATTTGCTTACCCAATCATGAACTTTGTAATTGTTTGAATATTGGAAAACATGTGGGTTATTCAGAAAGTAAGGTCTTATTTCTTATAGAAAAATATGAGGGTTATTCAGAACCTACTTTCCAAATAACCCACATACTTTTTTAACCAATTATTCTTTTGACATCACTAAATTGCAGAAGTTAAAAGGCAATGAAAATTGTTCTGAGGTCAGATCAACTGGAACCTTTACATTCCCAATTTTTAGTAGTTGAAATGATATCTTAGCTGATTGAACATTTTGCAGCTGGATATGAATTTCTAGTAGCTAATTTTAACATTTTTAAATGTCATCACAAAGTAGAGTAGTTTAGACAAGTATTTATTTACTCCACTGGTGTTGATCAAGTAGGAACTGGTTTATTTACCTGAATTCTCCTGCAAGCAATATTTTTGCGTTCCAAAATGGTCTAATAATTCTACACAAATCTTTCAATGATTGATCAAGAGCCTTAAACAATTTTTGTATGCCATTGTGCATTCAACCCAAACAATAAGTTTGTATTTATGCAATACGTTTTCCATGCTTGATGTTTTGGTAATGTTGCACGTGGGAGTTTTAATGAATTTCCAAGTTCAATATAAATTTTAAAGCGGAATGAGCAGTGCTTCCACCTTGTAGCAATGTTGCAGCTATTATGGATGAAGCAAGAGCTAAGGCAATGAGATTTTGAGATTAAATTGATGCCAGAATCAATCTAATTATGAACGCTTTACCAAATCCCTCCTGGCGCATTTAAAAAAGATTTCTTCAACCCTGTTATTGACAGATTTCATTTTTGATTATAAATACATTTTTGCTCAACTGTTAGCTTAAGAATAGTTGATTACAAGAATGAAAATGATCACCTGTGATGTAATTTTGTCTATGACGCTATTCTACATTGAACAAAACAGCAGCAGATTAGTTCAGTGATGGTATTCTCAGTTGATTAAGATCTTTTTTGCAATTTCTAAGCATAAATCTTCAATCATTATCAACACTTTGTTGTAATTTTTGTAAAATCTATGTTAATATTTGAATTTTATCACGTAATTGATAAAAAAATTTCAGCTACATTTAATTTATATTTCTCCAATAACTCTGTTGAAAATGAAGGAGAGCAGGCGGCCAATATGATTGCAAACAATGCACAAATTTTATTTGGATGTGAAATGTTACATCCGTCATTAATGAATATATCCCAGTGTCAGTCTTTCTAAAAAAATTTGAGCTTAAAATACACTGCAGAAATTGGCATGTATAACGCTGTTGACAATTTTCAATTTCCGGTAAGATGTTGGACCAGGCGCATTTACCAACAGCATGAAAAGAAAGAAACATTCATATTGATTGGAATGAATAGTGTACATTTTACCTATTATAGTTTCTTTAAATATTCCAGGTTGTCCATTGAATCACTCGCCTCATTTGCATTATTCAAATAATTTTCTACTCACATTCCATATGTAATTTGTAGGCACTTCCAAATATAGCAGTATTTTGAAAATGCATCATTTTGACAAAATGTGAAAAAAGCAGATAACATTGTATCCGGTGGATTAAGGTCTATTTGTTACACATTTGAAGCTGTAAAATGAAGAAATTGTACAATTTCTAGATGTACTACTAAGTGAACAACAGCTAAACTTAGTTCATTTATAGGAAATTTTAGAATTTGCCAAACATCTTCATTTCTGCTTATGTATCTTCCAGCCTATTACTGTGAGGTCTCATCCATATATATGACCACATTCATATCACTTCTTTCTGGTTGCACGCCAAAAACTGCCTTGTCACTTCCTTTATTCATGTAATTACAAATATATCTGACTGATTTAATGGAATTTCAGTATTCTAAATAAATGTGCACTTTGTATGTTTTTGATAGCAAATAAGAATAATGAGCAACCCTCCAGTTGTCTACTTCAGTCTCACTATTTTTTGCATTTGTATGGTTGCTAATTTACTGCCATCTTCCGCTGATCTTCTTCTGTACAAAGGATATTCATCCTTTCCTGTAACTGTGTTGGATACTAATGTTTAAGGATATTGCATAGAGCATTTTCCGTCTATCATGCATGGTGAATTTGGATTCAGTGTATTGCAAGGTCCATGAATAACATTTTTTTGTCACAAATTTATGCAAATCCTTATTGACGTTGGCATCAGGTATTTCAGTGCATATTACATCATCACTTTTGTTTTAAGTGATTTTGTTATAGAGCCAGATTAGCACATGTGCATGTTGTAATCCTCTCTTTTGCCAATCTAGCAAGTACATCCAGCAGCACACATACCAAAATACTTCATGTTTTACTATGAAATTCATCAGCAATTTCAGCTTCTGTCTGAAAACATGTGCTGTGATGTCATGCCAATCCACTAACAATTTTCCAGAAAGAAAAAGATGTTGTATATCATCCCAAAATGGATTGAATGTGAATGTAAAGAATAGGTCTGGAAGCCCATGATGATGAAAATACGCAATTGCATCTTAAGAGTACTCATGCATATGATGTGGACTGGCTCTAAATGTATATGACAAAATCATTTATCTTCCAATGTTAGTTGTATTACCATCTTTTACAACTGCATCTCACAAATGAACGTATTCTTCAATTCAAAGCTTGGTTTGATTCAAATAAAGAACATCAAATGTTCTGTTTCACTTTTTGCATACATATGTCAGAAAATTACAAGTATGATACTGTGATAAAAGTGTTTCAATAAAAAATATAGATAATAGCGGCCAAAAACCCAGGTTGTTTTGGTGTAACACCTCAAATCAGGTAATAAAATTTCCCCACTCTATGGCCGAATAGCCCTATGGCTAGTAGTAGGTTTATGCTGAAACCACGGCGGAATCAGGGAAGGATTTCAAGGTTCCTCCAAATCCCATTTTAAATTAATAAAACACCTATGCCGCGACCACCCCCTTTTAAAGCCTTAGAGTGGGTTTCACCTAGGTACAAATATTTTTCACCCAATGATTGGGTCTTATATTAAATCCTTGCCTCATAGATTTGTCCTATAAGCTATTGACCCTTCATTGGCCGTTCCATTGAAGTGAGGCGAGTATTGAGAGCTCCAATAGGTCGAGGCCTAATATTACCTAAATTGGCTATTCCCCACTCAATCCAAATTTCGCACCTCTCTCACTTCAAACCTAGATATGTTAAAATACTAAGCATCAAGAAATTGAGAGGGTATGCTTTTTACTCCCCCCCAGTTTAACATGATAAAAATTTTTAAAACTCAATATTTTACTATTGTTACCATTTATTATTATACTAAGATAAGTGGTTAAAAAGCCTTCAAATATTTTACCAGAAGTTAAAAGTAATACTTCTCCTGAAAAATTATTGTAAAATTCAGAGCTAAAAAGCACCTGCAAGCATAAAATTACCTGGATTCCAACAAGTGGTGCTAACTATAAGGGGCCTGTACACCACAAATCTCCCATTTAAAAATGACAATTACTCACCTGAACCCCCTTCTAAGTTCACACAGTATCTGAACTTAGGCTAGCTGCTTTAGAACAACAACTAGCTAGTGCTTTGTCTCACCTTAAAAGACTCAAGCAGCACTCTTCTCAAGCTCTCATTGGGCCTCTCCTCTCAGTCATAAACCCCCCTATCAGAGACAAGTTTACCCTGGGTGAGGGCAGTATTTCCTCCTTCCTCTTCTTTAATGAGTTAATTATGGAAGAAGCAACTGACTAGCAGAAAACAAAATATATTCTTCCCTGCTTGAGTCTTGTGGCTCAGGAGATAATGATTCCAAACATGGCCACCCTCTGAACCTGGAAGGAAATGAAGGAAGCCCCTATTGAAGAATTTGGGTCTATGCAAAGTTTACAAAGGCAAAAACAGGCTTTATGTGTCTTAGTCTGAAGAAGAAAGAATCAATTGCCTCTTTTGAGCGTTTTTAAGTAAAGCATATTCTTTATTGCTTGCAAAAATTCTCCCTCTTGACGTTGCCATTGCTTCTATCTTGGCTGGATTGGCGCCTATCCCTCCTTAGTGCTGCATATCTCTTCCATCAAGCGCACCTTAATAAATGTATGAGATATTAATGAGGGCTTGTTAGCGGTGGCTAACTATTATGAAAGTGATACAATGCATGGACCTTTGAGGTGAGAATCCAGTCTGACCCCTCTAGCATCTTTTAAGGCTTTTTCCTCTAGACACCTGCTCCCTTGGTGTTGCAGCAACGAGATTCTCTCACCACGAGATGATAGCCAGAGGATACCGGCAGTGATGGGGCAGTGCTCCCCTCCTTCTCCAGCCCCCACTTATCCATTATAGTCCGCTAACCCCTTTGCTTCACTCCCCTATTTTTTTCAGAGTGGTCTTCCAAATAGTTCATTCATCACGCCCCTTCAAACTTCTATCTCTAGCTCACACGACCTCTCCTGAGGTCATCTCTAGTATGAAACCTGTAGCCCTGAGGCAGCCCAAGCCCAAAACTCCAAAGGGCAAATTAAACCCATGACAATTGCAGCGCCTCCTTAAAATGTAAGAGGGTAGATGAGTGCCCTCAGGGCCTCTCCTGAAATCAGGGATGCCCTGAACTTACCTCATGGTCAATGGACTCCATGATGTGCATTGAAACTTCTCTGATGATTAATCTGAAGGGGTTTTGAAGATGATGGCTATTATGTTTTAGGAACACCAGCTGAATTAAGGGTACCTGACAGGTTGAATATGAAAAGAGTAGACATGTTTAGGATACCCCGCCAAACTTATCTCCGCCAAGTTCTGAGGGGTTGGAGGTTATTGACACTTCTAGTGACGCTGACAAGATAATTGCCTCATTGATCAAATTTACCCAGTGTGTTCATACCCTGCAGGCTATACAAGATAATTACCCTGACACTGACAGTAAACATGCTTTTTCCCTCTATTAAATGAGTTTTTAGCTCTTTCCCTACAACTTGGGTGAAACATTTACTAGGTGGACGTTGTTGTCAAGGGAGTGCAGGTTACAGCTATCCTTGACACCGTATCTTTGGTAAAAGTTTTGTCATCAAAACTTATAAAAAAATTAAGCTGGCTCCTGGCCTCGACTATATCCATTATGTTGGAACTGATGGTCCTATCAGTACTTGCGCTATTAGTGCCTACTCTTACCTGCCCATCCAATTTGAGAAGCTCATCCTTTTGGCCCCAGTGGTGGCCTTGGCTAATAATACCTATAATCTACGCATTGGTAAACAGTTAGTGCTCGACTATGATGGCGTTATTAACTTGAAGCAGGGCTATCTTTCCTTGCTTATCTATAAAGTTCCTCTGCTTCTGACCATTGATGAGCTTAATAAAAAAGATTATGCTTGCACAGTGGAGTACCCCTCCTCCGCCTTATCCTTATCCTTACACTACATAATGGTGGGACAAAATACAAAAATGTAGCCGTAATTAGTGGACGCTCTGAAGTGAATCCCTTTCTATGCTTCTGAAGAGGTGATAATAAAAGCGGGTGAACAAAGGGCAAGTGACACTAAAATTATTTTACAAGTTTCTTACAACTGCTTTATTGCACCTAACCAGCCTTGATGAAGTCAGTCCTCTGGATCCCAGAGTATTGGCAGGTGTGTTAATACAGCTTATCAGCGACCTATTAATCCACTTCTGGGGAATCTCACCAAGAGGTACATGGTTATAAAAAAGCATAAGGAGATCAGAAGAGGACTGCTTATTCCCATTGTGATACCAATCAAGTATACTGTATTAGGTCTATGGTGGATATGGGCTTACCCACTGACCAATTTTTATATACTCTGCCTACTGTTCATATCTCTGAAGAACTAACCCCGCTGTTTTTGAAAAAGTCCACACTTTGCTCGAGGCCTATATTGTCACTTTATCCAGATCTGATACAGACTATGGGCACATGAAGGGTTTGACTCATACCTTTGACATTGGGAAGGCTTAAACCATCTGCTTCAAACCCTACCACAAATCTTAAATGAGGAGCTACAGATGTGGACGGAGCTCAAGCAGTTGCTGAACGCTGGGTTGCTGATGCCTTCCTAAACCTTGGTCGTCCCCTCTTCTACTAATAAAGTAGAAAAAGGAGGTCATTGGGTAGTGATGTACTACCACAAATTGAACAAACTCAAAAAAAAGGATAGTTATACTATCCCCCACATTGATGGCGCCCTAGCCCAACCTCTGGGTCTAAATTCTTCTCTTCTATGGACTTAGCTAGCGGGTACTTTCAGAGGGACTTTTCTTTCTAAGATCAGTAGAAGTGTGACTTATCTGCAGTGAGGGTCTGTTAAACCCAATCGGCTACCTCTAGGGTTGTGCAATGTGCCTGCAACTTTTCAGCTGACAATGCATGCCATTCTCCAGGATTTTAAGCTAAGCTGTGTGATCATCTATTTTGATGACATCATAGTTTTCTCTTAAACTTCCAAGAGCACCTCGCACACCTAAAGGAATTATTTCAATGATTTCGGGCATCCTATGACAAATTAAAGCCCTCCAAATGTATTCTTTCAGCAGAAGCTGTATTTCCTAGGGCACGCTATCTCTCAAGATGGGATACAACCTCTACAAGCCAAGGTAAAAGCAATATCCAAATTGCCTGCACCCAAAACCCTTTATGACATCCAAGTATACTCGGGCACAATAGGGTACTATCATCAATCCATCCTCAAATTCGCCCAGCTCAGTGAGCTCCTCGTCCGCCTCTTGGTTAAATACTCCTTTCCATTGGGGTGCTGAACAAAAAGCCACGTTTGAGACCTTGAAGAAGCTATTGTAACAAAGGCCTACCCTCCATTAACCTGACTATGGCAAGTCTTTCACATTGTTCACAAATACCTCCAATTAAGCCATTTGAGCTATACTGGCTCAATTGGATGAGCATGGGGTCGATCATCCTGTGTCCTAATTTAGCAAGATGTTCTCAAAAGGTGAACGCAACTACAGCGTCATGGAAAAGGAGTGCCTTACTGTCTTGTTCGCTGCAAAGTACTATCACCCATTATTACATGAGACTTCATTTAATATGCCTACCAACAACGCCTCCTTGAAGTGGTTGCAGAATATGAGGGACCCCACTGGACGGCTGGCTAGCTGGGCTCTGAAGCTCCAGCATTACAATATGACTATTGAGCCTTAAGAAGTAACTCTCCATATGAATGTTTTATGAGTTGACGCGGCTGCCTGTCCTACACTAAGACATTAGTGAAGCTGAGAAGTTACATAATTTCATCATGACTCCTGACTCGTGGGCTGACAAAGGAGAACCCATACAAAGGATGCTAGCTTGGCACTCCTGAAACACCAAGGAGGAGAGTGGGAAATTATATAAGAATTTAGAGATAAATTTGTTGCCCTATCTCTGGCCATCAGAGTGAGTACCGGGTGCTCCTGGAGTCTCACACTATCATGGGCCATGGCAGAGTCTGAATAACCTATGAACGGATTAAAGTGCGATAATACTAGGAAGTTATCTTGGAGAACATAGATGAAGTCCTGGATGACTGTCTGACCTGTAAGAAGCAATCCAGCTTCAAGAACCGGTATCATTACCAACTAAGTCCCACAAACCCCTCCACACCATAAGTTAAGATGTGGTAGGTCCTCTACCTCAGACCACAAGTACAAAAGTTATATCTTAGTCAAAATTGATTATCTCACCAAATGGGTTGAAGCTGTTGCTCCCCTGCTCAGACCTCCAATGCAACTACCACTTTATTACACCAGTACATCTTCACTAGAATTGTTGCCCCAGGTCATGATTTGTGACAATGGAAAAAATTTCACCTCTAGAGTGTTGAAGCTACTCGCTACCTCCATGGGAGCACAACAATTCTTCTTGGCCCCCAATAGCCCATCCACAAATGGTGCTGTAGATTGAGTCAACGGAATTCTGGTCTCTATACTCAAAAAGCCACTTCAGACCCTCTTCACTTGGAACTGTATTTACCAAGTGCTCTCATGGCCTACCAAATCAGTTACCACCGTGTTGGACAATTACAAGTCCAATATTTTGAGAAGAGCGTTCTAGAGGCAAAAATGAAAATATTGGCCAAAAGACCCTAGTCAATTCTTTGGGAACCCCTTGAATTGGGGTAACACTTCTATTAATATTTCTCAAGCAAATAACACAAGTTTGGGAAGTCGGATTGCACTAACCATGTGGCAGAATCAGACGAGTCTATCCAAGGTCACTTCCCGGGCCACTTCCAGTTTACTTCCCACACCTATATGAAGACCACCCCATTTTATAGGGTTGGAGGGGGTCCCGCAAGGTGAAAGTATTTTCCCACCTATTGTTTGGGCTAAATATATTAAATCTCTACCTAACGGACTATTCCTGCCCAGTATTGACCCTCCATCAGCCTTTCCAATGAAGCGAAGTGAGACTCAAGAGCTCAGATAGGTCAAATCCCATATTCTCTAATTTGGACATTCCTAGCCTGATCTGAACTTTTAGCCTTGACACAATTAAATACTATATACTGAGATATTGAGAGAGTTTGCTTCTTAACCCCTCTCACAATTATTTATAAATTTATATAAAAATACTTTTAGTTAATTTATTATTATTAGTTTACAATAAGTGGTCAAATAACCCCCTGCAGAATAATTAACTCGCAGTAGAGAAATTAACTTCTCCTGCAAATAATTATTGTAATTTAGGTGTGAAAATGCACCAGAGAGCCAACAAAAAAACCTAAATTACAACAATGGTGCTCACTACATTGGGTAGTCCACCACAAAACAATTATCAAGAATGGAGGGTATTAGGGTGAATAACCCTTACAACCTCCCCACGGCTTTCAACCCACAGATAGATGCTTTAGCCCAGCAGCTAGCCAGCGCACTGTCTCAGCTTAGAAACACTTTTACAGCGCTATGTCAAGCCTCTAATGAGGCTGCTCCGGTTATTGACAAACCCCCTTTCTGAGACAAATTTACTTCAGTGAGGGTAGTATTGCCTCATTTCTTGCGTATGAGGCGGTCATGGAAGGGACAACTGATCCCAAAAAGTAATTTATATCCTCCCCTGCCTCAGCTGCTCCGCCCAAGAGGTGATGGTACTTTATATTTGGACACCCTTAAAACTTGGGCCAAGGTAAATAAAGCGCTCATTGAATCGTTTGTATTAGCGCAGAGATTGCAAAGACAAAAAAAGGCCTTTATGTGCCTTAGTCTGAAAGAGGGAGAGTTGATCACCTCTTTTGTTAAGCGATTCTATAGTGAAAGTCAACCTCTGTTGTTTGCCAAAATGCTTCCTCTTGACGATGCTATTGCTGAAGTTTTGTCTTGTTTGGAGTCTCATCCCTCTTTGTGATGCATATCTCCGCCATTTAACAGTCCTTAAAAACATATGGGATATCAAGGAGGCCTTGTTAGCAGTGGATGACTATTAAGAAGGTGATAAAATGCAAGGATCTCTGAGAAGAGAATCTACTATAACCTCTCCAGCATCTTTTATGGCTGTCTCCCTTTTAAATTCTGCTCCTGCAGAGCTACCTCAACGAGATGCTCTTTCCCCATGTGAAGGTAGGCATAGGATACTAACAGTTATTTTAGCGCTCCCATCCATATCCAGCTCCGAAGTGCAGCTGGTGAAGTTAGCTAACAATTTGACCTGTTCTTCTCCTTCTTCAGAAGCGGCCTTATAAAGTGCATCAATTATCACGTCCTACCAAGGCAATATCTCTATCCCCTCAGCACACCTCTGACCATCTCTAGCTCAAAATATGTAGCTATGTGGCAGCCCAAACCCCCTGGATCAAAGGCTAAATGTAGAGACAAACAGTTACAGCGTCTCCCTAAAATTTACTCATTTAATTGAGCACCCCAGGACCTCCCCTGCAACAAGGGAAGCCATGACCTTACCTACTAACTGATGGAATCTTTGATGTGCATTGAGAATCCCTATGACGACGAACCTTAAAGTGGTTGTGAAGATGTTAGTCACTATGTCTTAGGAGCCCCCAGGTGAGGTGAAGATACCCGATAGGTTGAACCCTGAGTGAGTAGATCTAGCTAGGATCCCCCCAAACTTATCTACGCCAAGTGTTGAGGGGCTTTGAGGTCATTGGCACTGCCAGTGACGCTGACCAGCTCATTGCCATCTTGATCTGACCTAACCAGTGTGTTCATACCCTGCAGTCTATCCAGGTGAAAGACCCTGAGACTGCCAAAAGACTTGCCTCTACTCTCTGTCAAAGAGGTCCTCGCCTTTCCCCCAAAAGGGTGGAACCTTAACCAAGGTGGAGGTCATTGTCAATGAAGTGCAGGTTAGGGCTATCCTCGACACTGTGTCCACAGTAAGTGTTGTGTCAACAAAAATCATAAAAAATTAAACTGGACCCTGACCTCAACTACAATCAAGAATTTGGAACTGCAGTCCCAAACAACACCTGCGTCATTGGGGCCTACTCTTCTCTGCCATCAGTTTTGAGAAGCTCATCTTGTCAGCTTCATCAGTGGCCCTGGTTAACAATACCTATAATCTACTCATTGGTACTTAGTTTTGCTTGAGTATGAAGGGATTTTTAACTTGAAGCAGGGTTATATCTCCCTTCTTAACTACAAGGTTC